>JALMGJ010000015.1:18375000-18610000 GCA_023362775.1 Charina bottae
CTGGGGAGGGGAGATGCATCATGCATTATCCCAGGGCTGGGGAACCTTTTTTTTGCCAAGGGCCATTTGGATATTTATAACTGGGGACCGGGGGGTGGGGGGCGGGGTTTCTGGGATTTCCGCAGACCGGGGGCCAGAGTTTGCAGGCAGGAGCCAATCACAAGCACTGGGGGGCGGGGTTTGCGGGCGGGAGCCAATCACATGGAAGGGGCGGGGTTTGCAGGCGGGAGCCCCGAGGGCCTTAGGCAGGAGCCCCACGGGCCTTATACGGCCTGCAGGCCTGATGTTGCCCACCCCTGCATTATACGAAGACTGATACCACTTACCCCCAACCCCTGCTGTCTAACTCTGCTGTTTACTGTGCATGATAGTACGAAAGTTGCCTTAGATCACATGAGGCCACTGTTCCATCTAATGCGGAGCTTTCCAAACTGTGTGTCATGACACAAAAGTGTGTCGCCACACACAGTCTGGTGTGTCGCTACACAACCCGGAAGCGCTGATCATCATCAGCGCTTCCGGGTTTTCCTGCGGCGACACACCAACGGCGGTTGGTGTGTCGCCGCGGGAAAACTTTGGAAAGCCCTGATCTAATGATACCAGCATGGCCAACAGGGACTGGTACCATTCTCCAGGGCTTTTTTCTAGTCCTACCTGGAGATGAACCTTGGATAAAGGGTGTGTTCTGTCACTGTGCTATGGATCATCTGGATGAATGAGCATTAGAAGCGAGACATCAGTAGCATCTGCAAGATAGAAAAGTCATTTTTTTTCCGTAAATTTTATTGAATTTTAAATATACATAGATAAAAGTTAGAAACGGAAAAAGAAATAGAAATACAAATTAAAGAAAGAAGAAAAAAGGTGTAGTAAAGTAAAGAAAAAAAAGAAAAAGATAAAGCACAGAAATTAGTCAACTTCTGATTTATCCCTGGTCACAATAATTTACAAAATTAATCTTACATGCTAGGTCTATTTATAACATTACAAAACATTTCTTGTCTAATATATCAATTTATATATATATTTAGTCTTCAAATCCTAAATTTAGATTAGATTAGAAAAGTCATTTTTGTAGACCTAAAAGTAACATGGGAAATCTGAAGCATAGCAACATTTGTAAAGAGAAATCTTACATTTGAAAAATCAGGTCAAAACAAGGGAAAGTAATTCACCAGAGAGAAATAAATAGAGTTCTTGGTAAACAAAGATGGCTGGTTTATATAGAACAAACAAGCTACTTTCAAAAAGGGTAGGTTCCAATACTTGCTGCATTGGGGTTCCCCCCCTCCCTTCTTTAGGTTTTCTCCACCAAGTTAAATCTACTTTTTTAAAGAGAGAGAGAGAGAGAGAAAGAGTGAACAAGACGAAAAGGCTCATTCCAATGCATGACATTAAAGCAAATCAATGAAAGTATATTAAGTTAGAAGCCAAGAAGAATGTCTCCCAATTACTACGCACAGGGTTCAAGATGAAAAAAAGAAGACGAAAATGGCTTTTTTCTTGCAGCCTGTAGAACATTTCTAATAACCTCATTTCTCCTGCCATCATCTCTCATTACAACAGAATGCAAAAACAAGGAAAGGCTCCTGGCCACGCATCGGGTTGTCCCGAGGCTTTTGTTGCCAGGAAGGGCCATTTTTGTCAAATCTTGAGATCTAGACAAACAGGCTCGGCTTTGCCAGGCAGTACTTTTTATTAAATTCTCAGCTCAAGTTTGTGTTTGACAGTTGTACTCAAAAAGGCGAGGTGCTTGGAAGGTGCTAATAACGAAGGGAAGCTTTTTCAAGTCACAGGGCTTGGGCCTCCCTAGAATTAAAGGCATGACCCAGGGAGGGCTCCGACAGCCTCATTCTCCAGGGCTTGGCTACAGGAGGAAGGCTCTTGCAAGTTTTGCAGCATCCATCTTCCAAACATGCAAAAAATATGGCTCAGAGATATATTCCTCAACTTTTGCTTTGCCCTCATGATATTCAGCAACATGCTTCAATTTTAAAAAGTGCTATTATGAGCTAAGAAACATGGGTTGAGGAAGTCCCCTTATTCTGCTCTATGGGGCAGAGATAATATGTTTTGCCACCAAGTTGCCTTTTCCCCCAGCTGAGGTGTTTCTTAGCAAGGTTTGCAAATGACGACCCTTTTCAGTGTGCCTTAGATTTTTTGGGGAGAGGTAAAGAGAAAGAAAAATAGACTCTTTGGGTCTTCCTGCATTGGACACCGGCTACCATTATTCCAAATCCAAGGAGCAGGTAAGCTAGGAAGAAAAAAAAACGTTGCAGTTAGAAGATAAACAATACTGTTTCTTAGTCCTGCTGAGGTATTTGTATTTTGTACTAATGACTGCTGTTGTGCATGGCTACTGACCTACGTTGCATAAGTTTAAGTTTAATAGGATTCTCCCCAACCAGGTTTTTTTTGCATTTCATTGCCATTTCACCTCACTATTTATCATTTCCTCTGCCCTCTGTCCTCATGTGTTCATATATACCTGCAAACCGAAAACAAAACATTCTTGCATCCCATGAAACTAGTCTACCAAGCCTTATGCAGTAAACGTGTGTTAATTCTTAATGGAGCAAACAAATAACAGCCCACACACACGTACACACAATTTGCCCTGCTATATTTTTGCCCCTTTTGTTTCTGCATCTCTTAGAGGTCCAGTGCAAGAGTGACAAACACTGAACACTGGATCTTCTCCTCCAAGATAGGTGGGTCACCCAACCCTTAGACGAGATCAGGACATTCCTTCGTCCATCTCGTCAGGGACATTAAGATGGCTGTTCCACAAATAAACTAGGTAGAATAGTAAATGGCAATTTTGGATAATCCTCAAACATTGTGTGTCAAGAGGCATGGTGGGAGGGGTTCAGCATCCAAAGGTCCTCAGCTTTCTAGCCTTTTCCCCTGGAGAGGAAAGAAAGGAGAAAACCTTACATGAATATTCAATTCAGGTGACAAGATTACATTGCTGCATTCCTCCTTGTGGGTTTTATGGAGACCTCTATTTGGCTGCTTTTGGAAATTCAGCTTTGGACAAAGTATACTTAGAGTCTCCTCCAAAAGAACTCTTTATATATAATCATTACCCTATTGCAGTTCACATCTATATTTAATCACGTTGCTGCAGGCAAGCCTTTGTTTTCCCGGGCTACCAAAATGATTTGCGTATAGAAAAAGAAATCAACCGAGCAAGGACAATGTCCTGTCTATGTTGTGCCTGCGCCAAAGATCCTTACCGCATCAGTCAAGGGGACAAATGCCACTGGGTCAGACGTCAGACAAACAGGAAACCTAGAGATTCAATACATAAACCCATCTTCCTTCAATACAAAAACTGGAGTGAGACCTATTATATGCACCGCCTACAGAGTCTTAGGCGCAAATGTATAAATACATATTTTTATGGCCATCTCAGTGGAGCAAGGCAGCCAACTGATATTAAATAAGTCACCTGCTACCCACAGTCTGTAGTTGCTCCTTCAAATGATTAAAATATGACCTTATCCTGCAAAAGCACTTTCTTATTCTAGAGACACTTCCATCTCTGTCTCTTTCCTTGTTTGTTTTGCTTAATGGTTTATCTGGGGCCGTATTATTTATTCGTTGCTATTTTAAAGGTGCCTGGTGTTTGAAAAGAGAGAAATTTCCCTGGATTTTTACAGTTTTCTTCTGCTAGAGCACATTCTATCTGATGAAAGAGATTTTGCATTTCAAATTTCTTTCAAAAGAGAATTTCAGCAACTCTGTCTTGGAGAGGGTGGGGTGACAATGATGATTATGTGCCATCAAGTCGTTTTCAACTTCGAGCGACCACATAGGTAGAACACTACCCCGTAGGGTACTGCTTTTATTTATTTGTGTCTTGACAACTGACAACTGCTTGAACACAATTACTGTACATTGATATATGGCCTAGATTGAATGTTTAAGGATTGAATGAACTTCACATGGTTATCAATAGTTATCATATGGATCTTTTTTTCTGTTGGATTCTTGGTGTTGTTCTCTGAGTTTTTGCTTTTGATGATGTTACCTTGCTTAATAATGAAAGAAAGAGAAACAAGCTTAGAGAATGCCTAGAACCCAACAACTACAGTATAACCCAACAGATACAGTATTCTCCACTATGGGTTCCTTTACTTTTAATAAATTAGTTTTCTTTTCTTTTGTCACGTTTAATTTATTTTAATCACTACAATATACCCACCACTGTATAATCCTGTTTATCTTTATTTCTCTGCTGGTGATGTAGGGTTGTTGGGGTTTTGTTTTTTTTTGGTATTTCACAATTTTAAACTTTAAAAGTTTTAAACTTAAAGTTTTTCATTTGTAAAGAATGATATGAAAGCACGGTATTTCCTTATGTGACCCTTTCTCCAGAAGTCTGCAGTCTCCCTAGCTTTAGTGAAATCCCAAGGGAAGTCACGAAGAGTCGGACACGACTAAACGACTGAACAACAACAACAACAACAACAAGGGAAGTCATAAAAGAGGAACCCCTCTCATTGGGCCTTTTTTAGAAAAGAAAATATGGATAGCCAGGGGGCTTCAGTGAGACAGAAAAATGCATAAGAAAACCAGCAGTATGTCCCTTCTTCCATACTCCAACAATAAAATCAGCTGAAAGATATGTTCATGAGTCATGTTCAAACACCCTGAGAATAAAGAATAAAGCTTGTATAAGCAAACTCCAACCATGAGTCTGCATTGCAAAAGTCAGAGGACCTCTTACTCCCCAGTTTTACCTCGGGAAGCCTTAGGCACAGATTCCTCTGCTGCTCTACAAACTTGGTCTTATGCCAATGAATAACATATTTACACCTCGTTGTGAAATTGGATGGGAAGGTTCTCTAAAATCAAGGGGTATCGCCGAAAGGAAGTGGAGCAGCAGAGTTTTTACCACTTTGTCCAAGGACAGTAAAAAGGGAGAAATGCTATCATCCCTCAGACAGGAGCATCTTACCTCAGTCACCAAATCAAGACCGGTACCTTTGTTTCAGCTAAATGTGAGGTGAGAATTGTAGCCATACAGAGAGGTTTTGCACCCTAGTTTTTGGCTTATACTAATCAGAGGTCTCTGTATTTGGGGGAGGGGGGACAACCTTGACATTTTCAGAAAATAGTCAGTGCTCAAAGAAAATGGCTACCAAGAGGATGTTGCTCATACACCCAACAGCAGCTAGAAAAGGTGTGGTCATCACACACACACAAAAAAACCTGTGTAGTAGAGGGGATGCCAGAACGATGTCCCCATTTACAAAGCAGCTACTTAGATTTTGTTTTAATATAAGAAAAATGTATTCATGAGAAGATTTGTATAACACTGGAACAGTCTATCTATGGAGGGTTCTCCATCCCTGGAGGTTTTTAGAACTGGCTTCCCATCTCATCAATGATGGCTTAATTGTTTTCCTGCATGTTACAGAGGGTTAGATAAGCATTGTGGTCCCTTCCAACTTTACAACGTTATGATTCCCCGATTCATCAAGCACAGGATACTCACAAAAGGAGTTCCTAATGATGTGTGTGATTGAGTTGATGACATGCATGAGAAAGAAACATGTTTAGAAAAATGAGAAGAAAAAGAATTGTGGAAAATTGGGTGTCGATGTTTGAAAACTTCTATAAACTCATGTAGTTAGAGTACCAGATCTGGGCTGCAAAAATCCAGATGACTATTAGATGGCAGAATTAGTGTCCTCCATTTACTTTTTCAGCCATCTAGTTGATGAAGACTTGTAGGTGCCAAAAGTGGGGTTTATGGTACCATGTTGGGGACCCCAAATCTAAACTCTATGGCAGGTCTCTAGACCAGTGTTTCTCAACCTCGGCAACTTTAAGCTGTGTGGACTTCAACTCCCAGAATCCCCCAGCCAGCTACACATCTTAAAGATGCCAAGGTTCTAGAGTTTTAGGAAAGGGGCTTTCTCAACCATCACCCAAGATGCCAGGGAAACATCCCTCAACTCTAGCTGATTTGGACAGCAATCTCTGTCATCTTCTGCCAACTGTCTGAGTGATAAGAGGTGCAGACTAACAAGCCAGGATTACTGTGCTGAGGTTGAATTTTAGACACCGTGCATAGAAAACAGGTACTCTCCCACTGAATTGCAGCTCTTTCCCTTTTTCCTGGGGCAGCGAAGAGATATACTGTAAATCTGAATCTGTCGAGTCTCCATCCCAAATGTAGTGGGCCTGGATCACCCTTTATGCATTCGGGGTGAAGAAGGGGGAGCATGCCAGTCTCACCGAAACGTCCAGCTTTGATTCCAACTTGAAAACTGGACATTTGGAGCAATTATTTTAAAAGTCTCGGTTTTAAATGTGACATTTAAGTCCATTTGAAAAGAAGGAGAACCCTCTTTCCGAGAATAATAAGCTTCAGTCTCTCTCTCTCTCTTTTGGCATTCTCTTCAGTATCCAGATTTCCATAATATGAACTGCTTGACAATCACTTTCCCTTTAAATTATTTTTTAACCATACAGGCAGTCGTGTGTGGTTTGAGATTTTTTTTTCTCTCTCTCTCTCCTTCTCTTACTTTTCCTTTCAATTACTTCCATCCTAAATATGAACAATAAGGGTACTTCATCACACATCCGCTGTAGGACTCCTAGAACTTAGGTGGCGTAGAGACAGGTGTATAGATAAAAAAAATCAGTCTTTGTTCTACTGTCCAGACAAAGCATGTTTAATCTCCCCCCTCCTTTTCTGTGCCATTTAAACTTTAACATAATAGTAACTTTCACTGGTGTGAATTCACAATTCAAAGGTACAGAGATAAAAACGTTTGTGCCTTGGAACAAAGCTTGAAAACTTCATTTTTAGCCTGTGGGTCTTTTTTTTTTTTTTTTTTTTGAGCTTCTTGTAGGATTTTTTTTGGGGGGGGTTGCTTTATTTTGCTAGGTTTCCATCTGTTTGTAATACAGACTTCTGACAGCAGGACCTGTCCAAAGGGGTGAGGAATACTACTAGATTAAATATCATAAAATAACAGAACGACAAAAACAGATGTTGAATTGACCTATACCAGTAAGAGAAATAATAGAAGCAATAAAAAATAGCAAATCAGGAAAAACACCTGTTGGACTAACTGCAGCGTATTACAAATATTTTGACCATGAATTGCTACTGCCCCTACAAAGAGTAATGAACTCTGTTCTACAAAAAAAATATGTAGCAAATATTGCTTTTAATACATAAAGAAGGTCAAGATCCAATTCTACCAAAGAATTACCATCCAATATCATTATTAAATAATGCTTATAAAACATTTACAGCAATTTTAGCAGAAAGAAGGAAAGCTGTTTTGAAGGACTTTATACATGAAGATTAATGTGGATTTCTACCAAAAAGACAACTAAGAGATAATATAAGAAATGTTGTTACAATTCACATTGGACATAGTAATAGCCAGATATTTTACTTTTTTCTCAATCTGAAAACCAGTTTTTTCAGTCAGTTGTTTTTTATCCTCCATCCTCATATTTTTGTTAACATTTTAATTTTATCTTTATTCATTTTAAATCCACCTAATGCACCAAATTCCTTCAGCCTTTCCATTAATGTAACTATTCCTTCCAGGGGATGTTCAACTTTTAAAACCAAATCATCTGCAAATGCCCTTAATTTATATACTTCTTTTTTCACTTTCACCTCAGTTATTCTCTCGTCTTATATCTCTACTGAGAACTTCCAAATATTCTAATATATTAAGAACATTCCTTATGTTCTCTCTTAACTATCTTTTAGGCAAAAAGTCACATTAATCTTCATGTATAAAGTCTTGCCAAACACCTTTCATTCTTTCAGCTAAAACCATAGTGAATATTGCCATTGTTCAATAAAGAAATTGCTCGATAATTTTTTGGTAAAGTAGGGTCCTGTCCTTTATGAATTAAAGCAATATTCACGCCTTTCCAACTGTCTGGTGTCCCTTTTCCAAAACAGAGTTCAGCACTTTTTTGAAAGGTTGTATCAGTTTGCTTCAAAACATTTATAATAAGATGCAGGTAATCCATCTATCCATCTGCATAGAAGGGGCGTGGTGGCTCAGCGGGTAAGACGCCAGGCTTGTCGAGCGGAAGATCGCAAGTTCGGAGGTTCGAATCCCTAGCCCTGCGTGCGGAGTGAGCTCCCGCACTCGCCCCAGCTCTTGCCAACCTAGCAATTCGAAAGCATGCAAATGCAAGTAGATGAATAGGTACCACTTTGGTGGGTAGGTAACAGCGTTCCGCGCGCGTCATGCCGGCCACATGACCGTGGAAGCGTCTTCGGACAACGCTGGCTCTTCGGCTAACAAACGGAGATGAGCACCGGCCCCTAGAGTCGGACACGACTGCACAAATGTGCGGAGGGTACCTTTACCTTTACTTTAATCCATCTGCTCCTAGTACTTTCAATATTTTAGTCTTTTTTATTGCCTCATAAACTTCTCTTATTTTTACAGGTCCATTCATCATCTGCTTTTGTTTCTCTATTATTTTTGGCAATTTTGATTTCTTTAAGTATTCATCTACTTTGTCATTTGAAATGTCTTCCCCCTTATATAATATTTTTGTGTAATACAGTATTGTTGAAAAATACTTTGCATATTTGCATTATCTACTATCTTGGTGTTCCTTTTTTGTAATTTTAATATCATTTTCCCACTATTTTCCCACAGTTTATACGCTTATATATATCCTGGCTTATTTGCTAATTGAGAGTTCTTTTGTTTTGCAAAATTCATTTTTATTTCCATTTCTTTGACCTTTAACACAGAAAACTGACATTACAAAAGTTTAATTTGTTGCAAGATACTTTTATTTCCTGGTGATCTTTTTAATTAAACTTCTGTCGCTTCTCCACTAGCATCTTTTGCATATTTTCTTATCTCTGTTTTTTCAATTTAGAATCTTGCAATATACTGTAAACTGTCCTCTCATAAATGCTTTACTTGCATCCTAGACTATTTCCGTATCCTTGTTCAAGTTGACCTTAAAGAATTCTTTCAACTTTTTATAATCCACAATCACTGATTCTTTTTCTAGCAAAATTTCATTTTATTCTCCTTCAATACGTTCTATGTTCTATATGATCTGAAAAACTTTTTGATAATAACTCTGCTTTATTAATATAGGTAGATAATTTCTTGGAAATCCATAACATATCAACATAACATATCAATTCTTGAAAAAGAATTGACAGAAGGACAGACAGGCAGACAGACGGACGGACAGACGGACAGAGGGACGGACAGACAGACAGACAGACGGAGGACAGACAGACGAACAGACAGACAGACAGATGGATAGTGGATCAAAAAGGAAAAAAAGAAGGGAAAAGTTCTATTTTTATAGGATGCAGTGAGGAGAATGGGGAACTTGGGGTCACTCTGTCCCTATGACCTGTTTCAAATGTCTATTTTCTATTATAACTATTATTATTTTCCAAATATTTTTTCCAAATGTAAAAAACATGTAAATATTATTTGGGGATATACACTTAAAAAAAAAAAGGCAAGTGTACCAAAACAAAGCAAAGATAGATTTTAGGAGGAAAAACGCGTAAAAGCATCCGAAACCTGACTTTGGTCCTCCCTAGAGATTGCTACATCTTTCACAAGGCGCTTAACTCCTGTAATTGGAATGCCCAGGTTTGACCACAATTTCGGTTTAATTGTTAGCGCACCACGAGCAATTTTGGGAGTGGGGCGAGTATCCCAAATAAAACCAAAGACAATAGGGAAGATATAAGGGAGGGTGGAAGAGTGTGGGCCACAGTAAAGCATCTAGCTTTATCTTTCCCTCGTTGGCATTATTGCTATCTCAGAGCTCTGTTAGGCCATCATCACCTCAGCTGGGTCTAAGGATGGGCTGCTACCTCAAATTATTGCTTAGGACACCGGCTTGGATTTTCCGGACAGCTCAGCAGGGCCTGTGCAAGAACAATTATCCAAAGAGCACAAATCCCATTTACACAGCATGCTGAGACCTTCTGAATGGAAGCTGCAGCAAGCCAAGTGCTCTGCGGAACATGCTCTTTATCCCATTCACAAAGGAAAACGAGGATGGGTCTCCAAAATTGCCCTGGTTTTTCTTTATTCCGGATAGCTGAGCGTTTGGGACCATGGCACACCCAGGCAGAAGGGCAAACGCTCCATTTTGCAGATTGCACCCTCTGCACTGGGCAGTGACCTGCAGGTTTTCTCCTTCTTCCCTTCTTCCATGCTTTCTCCACCAATGTTTCCAGCAGGGTTTTAGTTCTAGTTCTCAGTGGGCAGAGAATACCCATTTGCTCCCCAGCTTGCCCTTCGTTTCAACAAACCAGCACCATGTATCTGCCTGCTTAAATTGGCTAGAAAAATCCTAACTGCCTACCTGTAAAGAATTAACAGGGGCAACAATGCTGCTTTTGCTGTGTGGTAAGTTCAACACTTCTTACTTTTGTCATATGTCTGGATAGATTTGCCAGCTTGGGAAGAAATGTGGGCCATTTCTTGGTGCAGGTTGAAATCTGTCTGTCTGTGGATAAGAATGCTACAGCTGGCAGTGGATTCCTCGGTGGGCAGTCAGGCCATGTCTATTTTTACAGGCAGTAGAATAGAATTTGGCTATGTTCAAGGAAATTAATCATACTGGTTTGATAACAGTAACTGTTTTGTTGTTTATTCGTTCAGTCGTTTCCGACTCTTCGTGACTTCATGGACCAGTCCACGCCAGAGCTTTCTGTCGGCCGTCACCATCCCCAGCTCCCCAATGGTTGAGTCCGTCACCTCCAGAATACCATCCATCCATCTTGCCCTTGGTCGGCCCCTCTTCCTTTTGCCTTCCACTTTTCCTAGCATCAGCTTCTTCTCCAGGGTATCCTGTCTTCTCATTATGTGGCCAAAGTACTTCAGTTTTGCCTTTAATATCATTCCCTCAAGTGAGCAGTCTGGCTTGATTTCCTGGAGTATGGACTGGTTTGATCTTCTTGCAGTCCAAGGCACTCTCAGAATTTTCCTCCAACACCACAGTTCAAAAGCATCTATCTTCCTTCGCTCAGCCTTCCTTATGGTCCAGCTCTCGCAGCCATAGGTTACTACAGGAAATACCATTGCTTTAACTATGCGGACCTTTGTTGTCAGTGTGATGTCTCTGCTCTTAACTATTTTATCAAGATTTGCCATTGCTCTCCTCCCAAGAAGTAGACGTCTTCTGATTTCCTGGCTGCAGTCAGCGTCTGCAGTAAGCTTTGCGCCTAGAAATACAAAGTCTGTCACTGCCTCCACTTTTTCTCCCTCTATTTGCCAGTCATCAATCAAGCTCGTTGCCATAATCTTGGTTTTTTTGAGGTTTAACTGCAACCCAGCTTTTGCACTTTCTTCTTTCACCTTCGTCATAAGGCTCCTCAACTCCTCCTCGCTTTCAGCCATCAAAGTGGTATCATCTGCATATCTGAGATTGTTAATGTTTCTTCCAGCGATTTTAACTCCAGCCTTGGATTCCTCAAGCCCAGCATGTCGCATGATGTGTTCTGCGTACAGGTTGAATAGGTAGGGTGAGAGTATACAACCCTGCCGTACTCCTTTCCCAATCTTAAACCAGTCCGTTGTTCCGTGCTCTGTTCTTACCGTTGCTACTTGGTCGTTATACAGATTCCTCAGGAGGCAGACAAGATGACTCGGTATCCCCATACCACCAAGAACTTGCCACAATTTGTTATGATCCACACAGTCAAAGGCTTTAGAATAGTCAATAAAACAGAAATAGATGTTTTTCTGAAATTCCCTGGCTTTCTCCATTATCCAGCGGATATTGGCAATTTGGTCTCTAGTTCCTCTGCCTTTTCTAAACCCAGCTTGTACATCTGGCAATTCTCGCTCCATGAATTGCTGGAGTCTACCTTGCAAGATCTTGAGCATTACCTTACTGGCATGTGAAATAAGTGCCACTGTTCGATAGTTTGAACATTCTTTAGTGCTTCCCTTTTTTGGTATGGGGATATAAGTTGATTTTTTCCAATCTGATGGCCATTCTTGTGTTTTCCAAATTTGCTGGCATATGGCATGCATCACCTTGACAGCATCATCTTGCAAGATTTTGAACAGTTCAGCTGGGATACCGTCGTCTCCTGCTGCCTTGTTATTAGCAATGCTTCTTAAGGCCCATTCAACCTCACTCTTCAGGATGTCTGGCTCTAACTCACTGACCACACCGTCAAAGCTATCTCCAATATTATTATCCTTCCTATACAGATCTTCCGTATATTCTTGCCACCTTTTCTTGATCTCTTCTGCTTCTGTTAGGTCCTTGCCATCTTTGTTTTTGATCATACCCATTTTTGCCTGGAATTTACCTCCGATGTTTCTAATTTTCTGGAAGAGGTCTCTTGTCCTTCCTATTCTATTGTCTTCTTCCACTTCCGCACATTGCTTCTTTAAAAATAATTCCTTATCTCTTCTGGCTAACCTCTGGAATTTTGCATTTAATTGGGCATATCTCCCCCTATCACTGTTGCCTTTTGCTTTCCTTCTTTCTTGGGCTACTTCCAGTGTTTCAGCAGACAGCCATCTTGCCTTCTTGGTTTTCTTTTTCTTTGGGACGTTTTTTGTTGCCGCCTCCTGAACAATGTTGCGAACTTCTGTCCATAGTTCTTCTGGGACCCTATCTACTAAATCTAGTCCCTTAAATCTATTCTTCACCTCCACTGCATATTCCTTAGGAATATTAGTGAGCTCATATCTAACTGATCTGTGGGTCTTCCCTATTCTCTTTAGTCTGATTCTAAATTTTGCAATAAGAAGTTCGTGATCTGAACTACAGTCAGCTCCACGCCTTGTTTTTACCGACTGTATAGATGTCCGCCACCTTTGGCTGCAAAGGATGTAGTCAATCTGATTTCGGTGTCGACCGTCTGGTGAAGTCCATGTATAAAGTCGTCTTTTAGGTTGTTGGAAGAGAGTGTTTGTTATGCACAGTGAGTTGTCTTGGCAAAATTCTATCAGCCTATGTCCTGCTTCATTTTGTTCTCCCAGACCATGCTTGCCTGTAATTCCAGGTGTCGTCTGACTACCCACCTTAGCATTCCAGTCTCCTGTAATGAAAATAACATCTCTTTTTGGTGTATTATCTAGTAGGTGCTGCAGATCCTCATAGAACTGATCTACTTCTGCTTCTTCAGCATCTGTGGTTGGGGCGTATATTTGGATCACTGTGATGTTAAATGGCTTACCCTGAATTCGAATTGAGATCATTCTATCGTTTTTTTGATTGTATCCAAGCACTGCTTTAGCCACTTTATTATTAATTATGAAGGCTACTCCATTTCTTCTGTGGTCCTCTTGTCCACAGTAGTAGATCTGGTGGTCATCTGATGTGAAGTGGCCCATCCCAGTCCATTTCAGTTCACTGACACCTAAAATGTCTATATTTAATCTTGACATCTCACCAATAACCACATCCAATTTGCCCTGGCTCATAGATCTTACGTTCCAGGTTCCTATGGTGTGTTGATCTTTAGAACATCGGATTCGTCGTTCACCACCAGCACCGTCGGCCGCTAGCCGTCCTTTCAGCTTTGAGCTAGCTGCGTCATCACATCTGGGGCTAGTTGAACGTATCCTCTGTTCCTCCCCAGTAGCATTTTGACCATCTTCCGACCTGGGAGTCCCATCTTCCGATGGTATACCGACATATCTTTGGTTGTACTGATCCATTTAGTTTTCATGGCAAGAATACTGGGGTGGGTTGCCATTACCTTCCCCAGGGATCGTATTTAGTCTGACCTCTCTGCCACGACCTTCCCGTCTTGGGTGTCCCTTCACGGTTTAGCTCATGGTTTCATTGAGGTGCTCAAGCTCCAGCACCACGACAAGGTAACGATCTCCTTTGCTGGAGAACAGTAACTGTACATACATAAAAATGATCAGAATTTCCCAGGCGTTTTACCAGGTAAGGAGTTACAAGGTGGGTCCTAGGATACTTATAAAGGGTATGATGTAACAGGACATGAGCTGTAGTTTCAATAGCTCCTTGTCCACGGGGCACAGTCTTGAAGTAATGGCTTGTGGGAAAGGCCTTAGGAGACTGGTCCAAGAGACACTGCCAAGGGAACAGTCAGATACAGGGGTCCCCAACCTTTTTGGCGCCAGGGACCAGTTTTAAAAGACGATTTTTCCGCAGACCGGGGGGCGGGGTTTCTGGGATTTCTGAGGACCAGGGGGCGGGGTTTCTGGGATTTCCACAGACTGGGGGTTGGGTTTGTTGGTGGGAGCCAATCGCGTGCACAGGGGGGCGGGGTTTGCAGGCGGGAGCCAATCACAAGCACTGGGGGCGGGGTTTGCGGGCGGGAGCCAATTGCGTGGAAGGGGGCAGGGTTTGCGGGCGGGAGCCCCACGGCCCACAGTTTGGGGACCCCTGAGATAAGAGACAGTTGAGCCCACAACTGGAGAGTGAGCAGTTGCTTGGGTGGTAAAGGAGACAGCAGGAGAATTGCACATTCAGACTTGCAAGATTCTGTCAATGTAGCCTTACAATAAAGTAGAATTAGCTCATCTGGTTGTGATTCCTATCTGGTTCACCCCACGAGGCCGACACTTAGCTCATAGGGAACTTTTATATATCAGTATATATACTTCTGTGGGCCTCACATTAAAGCATGCTAAAGCCGCCCAGAGTCACTTGTTGAGATGGGCGGCTATAGAAATCGAATAAATAAGTAAGTAAGTAAATAAATAAAGTTAGCACTCTTTGGAATCTGGAGACGGTTTATGTGATGTAAACCTCTTCCTGGTTTGAAAAAGCGGGGTTGGAGGATGGAATTGGTTCTTCATAGCTGCCAAATGAAGATTAAATCAGTTCATCAGTTGATTTGCAATTCTTTGTCAAAAATAAAGTTCTCCAATCCAGAGTGTAGAATATTTTGAAGGAAGTATTTAGAGGCATACGCCATGTGGGGTTTCATGTAGACCACTGATTGGGAGAGAAGGAAATGTTTACCAGCAGGGTATGTAGGTACTGTATGTACGTGAGTGTGTGTGCATTTATTTATTGGATATATGTACCGCCTAAACCCAAATGGACTATAGCCATCTACATATCAAGAGGTATAGTTGAAGATATTTAGTTTTCCAAAATTTAGTTTTCCATATTCTCAATATGGCACATCTAACATAATGATTTTTTTAAAAATTCACATTAACCTTGACTTTGTCATACCACAAATATCCATGCCACTCAAATCTCAGGTCATGTCTTTCTAACCCTAAAAGCCTTCTATTTCTCAACAACACCCACTCTTTCATCCAAACCAGACAGCAAGCTGCAAAACGCAATTTCAAATCAGGTAGACCCAACCCTCCTCTTTCCTTTGCATCTTATAACACTGTATGTTTAACTTGTGGTTTTTTCCCCTGCCACACAAATTTAGATATATCCTTCTGCAACTGTTTAAATGGTGCATCAGTTGTCAAAACAGGTATTGTTTGAAACAAAAACATAATTCTAAGCAAAACATTTGTTTTTATCACAGAAATTCTTCCCAGCAATGATAGTTGTAATTTCTCCCATCTTAACATGTCATTTTTAACTTCATTCCATGTCTTAACATAGTTGTTTTGAAACAACATACAGTTCATATTTGTCATAGTGATACCCAGATATTTTACCTTTTTCTCAATCTTAAAACCCATTTCATTCATCAATTCTATTTGATCTTCTATTTTCATTTTTTTTATTAACAACTTTGTCTTCTATTTTGTCTTCCTGTGCCCTTAATACTTTCATCTCAAATGGCACTTTGTAGTTGCAATCAGCATCACAATCTGGCTCATATTACCGTTATCTTTTGTTTTGTAAAATCCACCCGTTGTCTGTACTAGTAAACAAACAAACAAAAAATTCCCACAAAGGTGTGGTTCATTTGTCTATTTTAATTCCAATTTGTTCAAAAGCACTTTCATCAAAAAATAATATTTCAAAATAACTATCCCATTTATCCGTTTTAAACTTTCTTATATCCACTCCTCATTAAGCTTTTTGCCAAGTTTTTAAATCTTTAAAGACTTTTTCCCCCTTTGTAACCAGAAAGAATGTTGTCTCACCAAGTGGAATTTTCTTATCCTGCACTCAGAAAATCTCTCTTTGGCTGTAAATTAGTTACATCTAAAAATGTTTAAGAAATGAGGCTCATGCGAACCTTGTGTTCATATACAATAGGTTACATTATGGCTGTGAGCTTGATTGAAATCCCTTAACTCCCAGCCATTCAACTCATGAGCCAACCATAAAAATTTCAGCTCCTGCAGTCTACTCACGAGGAGCAGCTGTCTGGAGTACAAGTGAGCAATCTCACGATCTTGCCTTTTTCCAGAGAGACTGTGCCCACCAGAATTCACTGTCTGGTGGCCAATCTCCACCGCAATGCCATCCCTGCTCCTTCATGGACATCTAGTTCACCATGAATCCTCACTGGAAGCTCAAGCATGGACGTAATTTGTTCCACAAACCTTTTTGCAGAAAATAATCTTTCAATAAAGGAAAATATCCACCGAAAGTAGAAAAGAGCTAAAACTTTTGGAAAGTTCAGATCAGGCATAAGTGAAAGCTGGAAGTACTGGTTTTTTGTAAGGGGGAAAAGAAAGAGATTTACAATGCTAAAAGATTAGACAAAGATAACTAAGAAAGGGTAATGGATCAAACACCAAGACAAATCTTATAAAAGGCATTCCAGGTAAAGAAAAGAAACATTGAGATGTATGGAGAAGGTTATTAAAATGCTTTTTAAGGAAAGTGTTTCAAGTTGAAGGGAGAAGTTTTTCACATCTCAGGTGGCATCTTTAATGTCCTCCTTCCATTATTGCATGTCATCAAGAGGAATGAAGCTAAAGATAAGCATTCATTACCTAAAAGTTACCTTCTTCCTCAACTTTTGATTCCTTTCATACACTCTTTAAAACAAAATACAGAATCGTTCAGAAAGCACTCTACATCCTCAGGCGGTAAAGATAAAAGAGAACAGAAAGGGCATAATTAAATACATTATTCCCTGCACAAAATGAGATTGTCAGGGCTCATCAAATTATCTTCTTAAAGCTATTTAAAAAAATAATTGCACAAAGTTCAGAGTGACCACCTATACAGGCAAGATTCAGAATATGAACTTTTCTGGCATCAAGTGCAGACTAGCTTCAGTAGCGCCCCCCCCCCCTTTGAGAATCACTGAAATGGGAATGAGAGATGGGACTTTGGGGTCCTCCATTTGCTTGGTTAAAGGACCAGCTTCCCTGGCTGACTCTTCTTTCCCAAACTACCATGGTTGGTCATTGTATGAACTCACTTTGAAGAACTGCTTATGTTCTCCTGTTTCCTTTTGCACCATGTTTTTTTCATTCTAAGGGACCACCTTGTTTTTCTTTGTCATATGCAAACTTCTCTGGTCAGTGAAGGGGTGTCTGTGCAGAATTTTTTTCCAACACAAAAGAAAAGCAAGGCTTGCCACAGTTTCAAAGCAAATGAGCAAATGCCTGGTTCAGCCTAAAATTGTGATCTTGCTGGACAGACGTCTCCGTTATGCTGGAAAGATTTCACAAACATTCTGCAATGTTAAATGCTTTCTCCTTTTCAGTTCTCATTGGTGGGTGTGAACTAAATGACCAGTTCACCGGCTGACGACAGATAAATTGTCTTCGGGACATTCTCCCTGATTATAAAACCTCCCAGAGTCCCCCTTTTGGGGGAGATGGGCGGTGATAGAAATGTGAATAATAAATAAATAAATAATTGCAAAGGTTTCACATTTCATTCTTCTCCCACCCAGACTCCTTTGTTTTATGAGAGGCAATCATTCCCATTGGGCTATAACATCAGATATATTGGCGTTGCGTGATCCTGGTGCATCCGAACACGTTGAGATGGATTGTTCTCTTTCAAAGCCTTTTTTGCCGGCATCACAGGAGCACACCACAAATAAACGAAGCCGACACCCTCCACCCACCCCCTGCCAGAAGGGAAGCATTCTAAAACTGCAAGTAGCAGTTGAAAATCTGAATGGGCAAGATTTCAAGGGTCTCTCGCAGCAAACACCTTGAGAGTATCAGAGGCCGTGAGGATAAAAAAAAGGCAAGGTTGTAAAAGGAGAAGGCCGCTTATAATTGGATCCGACGGATTCTGCACGACAGTATCCAAGGGCCCAGCCTTTCAGTTAGTTCACCGGGGGAACACTTGCAACACAGCCAGATCTGCGGGCTCAGCACCACAACCCTGAGCGGTTGTATTTTCAGCTCGGTGGCCCGCTGTGAGATTAAGATTTAAACACACACACACTCACACATACATGGTTTCTTCTCAGCACTGTTCCTTAAACAAAATTCTGGGTCTGGAACGAGTGAGGATGGTCCATTTTTATGGAGGTGCCATTGCACAAATATTAGTAGTGGTTTTGTAAACATTTCCCTGCTATTAAGGTTCAGTGTTGGAGACTGTAAATGGGCAGCCTCCATTTTAACATAAAGAGGATGTCTGGTTTGTTGACATGGAGAAACCCTGCATTCCCCATCCTTGCTTTCAACCAAGGGGCTTCGGTCCTTAAAGATGTGGGGAGAAAATGCACAGAGGCTGGGGTTTACATGGCGTACACACATCCACTCTTCCTTTCGTGTCTCTGTCTCTCTTCCTTCCTTCTCATTCTTTCCCCCTTTTCTGGTTCTGCCCCGAGTTTTTGGCGCAACCTCCCAATTGATTCCATGTTTTTATATTATCGACCCGCCCCACCCGATCGTTCAGAGAGGGCCTGCTACGAGCCCCATCAATTAAAGAATGTCATCTGATGGGGGCTAGGAGGCGGGCCTTCTCTGTAGCAGCACCCACACTATGGAACATCTTGCCCCCAGAGTTGAGACAGATCCCCTCCCTCCCGACCTTTAGAAAAGAACTGAAGACCTGGTTCTGCCGCCTGGCATGGGAGGGAGGAAACAATAGTTCCTCATGGGGATGGTTAATCCCGTAATTTTATAATGCCCTTCTTTTATTAATACTATCTCCCACTTGGATTTTATTTTAAATTATAGTAATTGTATAAATTGTTGGTTTTTATATTTTATATTTTATGCTTTTATTTAATTTTATTTATTGTAAACCGCCCAGAGTTCCCCGTTGGGGGAGATGGGCGGTTATATAAATTAAATAAATAAATAAATAAATAAAATGTTTTCTTCTCTTTTAAAAAGCAACCTTGTCACGCAGGGGCAACTGGCAGAGGGGAGAAGCTTGGCTCCAGAGGTTTCCACTCAAGAGGTGGAGGGTTAAATCATCACTTTTAAGGTTTTTTTTTAACCATTTGGTACCAAATAAAGGTGTTTTTTTTTAATCTAATTGGTGGCTGAGGGCAGAGATGAAGATACTGGATAGATGGTGAAGCTGCCAGAACAATGTCTACATGCATATAGCTTTGCACAGAATTGGATGGACGCTCTGCAGTCCACTTGCAGAAAAAGCCTATGATGTGAAACCAGTATGAGTTTTGGTTTTTTCCCTCATTATTATAGGAATCCAGGAAACTGCCCGTATTTTTATTTATTTATTTATTTATGTATATATATATATTTATATATTTATATTTATTTATATTTATATTTTATTTTTATCCCACCTTTATTATTTTTATAAATAACTCAAGGTGGCGAACATACCTAATACTCCTTCCTCCTCCTATTTTCCCCATAACAACAACCCTGTGAGGTGAGTTGGGCTGAGAGTGAGTGACTGGCCCAAGGTCACCCAGCCGGCTTTTGTGCCTAAGGTGGGACTAGAACTCTCAGTCTCCTGTTTTGCCATTGGCTCCTTCCTAGGGCTGAGAGACAGGGACTGGCCCAAGGTCACCCAGCCGGCTTTCATGCCTAAGGCGGGACTAGAACTGTCTCCTGGTTTCCCATTGGCTCCTTCCTAGGCCTGAGAGACAGGGACTGGCCCAAGGTCACCCAGCCGGCTTTCAGGCCTAAGGCGGGACTAGAACTCTCAGTCTCCTGCTTTGCCATTGGCTCCTTCCTAGGGCTGAGAGACAGGGACTGGCCCAAGGTCACACAGCCGGCTTTCGTGCCTAAGGCATGAAAGCCTAGGGACTAGAACTCTCAGTCTCCTGGTTTCTAGCCCAGCATCTTACCCACTAGACCAAACTGGCTCTATTTCAACTCTAAGTACTAGTGCTTCTCCTACTTTTCAGGTGGATGTTCTCACCACTTCGTTCTTTTAACTTGATTGGTATTTCTCAACCTCAGCAACTTTAAGCTGTGTGGAATTCAACTCCCAGATTTCCCCAGAAAGCTGGGTGGGGAATTCTGGGAGTTGAAGTCTGGGAGTTGAAGTCCACACAGCTTAAAATTGCTGAGGTTGACCAATACTGAACTAGATTAAAACTGGGACCTTTATGCAAAGCTATGTTGAAGGCACTGAGTACATATAAATTAAGAAGAGATTAATCTGTCAATTCAGTTCTTCCTATTTATGAATCTGTCATTTTCTGTTAATCTCAGATTGCCCTTTTTCTATGCGTAAATTGCAGAGAGGTTGAGCTACAAGTGGGTGCAAATTTTGGCGATGTGTATGTGTTGTTTCCTTACAAATATAACAAACGGTGTCATCTTTTAACTGAAAACTTTATTATGGAATTCTTAATCATTCTTTCCTTACTTTGCCCTTCCTCTGCATGAATTAGTTGCTACAAGCTTTTCTAGAAGAGAAATGTCTGAATAAATAAGAGGTGGCAACATAGACAATCCTCATAATGCTTCATCTCAGCCCAAGATTTCCACATCCAAGTCCAAGGTTTCGCCTCTCACTGGAACTGAGAAACATAGAGCTTGGTGTAAATTTAGCAGCTGCTGTCAAAAGATGAGATGGTATGGTTCACTTTTAATAAAAGATGGTAGAAGTGGGAGTTGTAACAAAATCTTAGAATGTGCAGTATTTCTGTTCCGTGTGTCAACCAGCCAGTTAGTCAAGCTCTCTTTAGAACATGGCGGATCACCTACCCCTCCCCTGTTAAGGGGTGGGGAGGGGGAGAGATATGTATTTTGTAGTCCTCCAAGGTTGATCCTTGTATACTGTGAGAACCACATATGATGGTTAGTTTTATAATTGCGCCGTGTCCAATATTTCTTTCATGCCACTATCAATGCTAGTCAAGCCTATCTTTTCTGTATTATCCAGTCTGTAATATGGGATCTACGACTCACATCATCAGGAACTTCAAAATGAGAAGCCGTCCTATTTGCTCATTGTAAATCCAAACAACAGCAATAGCTATTTAAAAAAAAAAATCCTGCAGGCTTGGCAGAATCATCTTTGCATTCTTTAAACTAAATAAAGGATTTTTTTTCTTTAAGTTTTTTTTTAAAAAAATCTTAACATTAAACCCCCTCCAGAATACTTTTGTGGATAGATTTTTTTTTGTAAAAAAAAAAAAAAGCTCTCTCTTTAAATTAGAAAAAAGCTGTTAGAAATAGTTTAAAAAATGCCTTGACAAGATCAGTAGGGGATGCTCTCTACCTAACAAGGCAAAGCTGGCACACCAGAGAGGTAGATCAGGTCAAAAATGCCAAATATGATAGAAAAACTGTATGATGTGACAGCAGCAACCCCGGAGACAGGAGACAAAGACAGAAGAGGAGTGAAAAGACTGGCGCTCAAGAGATGGCGCTGGGCAAGAGAAAGAGGACGGTTTTTCTAGCAGAGAGGAGGGATAAAACCTACGGACCGGGAATGAGCCAAGGTTTGAGAGCCAAAACTGTTTGCCAATTGTATTTAATTATTCAATCACACAGAGTAACAGACCTGGAATCAGGGCAGAGGGGTGCAGAAGAGAAGAAGAATAAAAAAAGATCAATGCCACACTCGAGTTGAGATTTGCTTGTACACACACACACACACACACAAATATATATATATAGTATATTCCTTCCTCCCCCTCCCCAATCTCTCAAAAGAAGCAGTTTTAAAGGTGATCACCGTACGCAGCCCAAATCATGCAAACAGATGAAAGGAAAGGAAGCAACTTTGCAAAACCTGCTGGGGCCAGGCAGACAATGAACATGGGGGAAAAAGAGCAGCTGGGGGGAAGCAAGTAAGGGGTGGGGGGGGTAAGCACCACGAAAAGAAGGGAGTGAAAGAAAGGCCACCCAAGTATGTGCAGAATCAAAGTGAAGATTCTCAAACGAAATGAAGCCAGATCAGGGGCCGGGAGCAGAGAAAGTGTTTTTCTAATCTACACGGCATGAAAAGGGGCTGGGGGATGGCAAGCGAAGAGAATGAGAAGGGGGGTGTGATAAAACAGTGGCTGGGAAGAATGCGCTATGATGTGGCACAGAAGGGAGACCATTAAAAAGTGCAAAGTGAAAGAGGCCCTCGGAACGAGTCAGGCTGATGAGAGAGATGGTGGGAAGGGAAAATTTGGAGAGAAAGGACCTTGAACCGGTCAGGCAAAAGACCTTCCAACCCAGGACAATGGAAAAAAGGGGGTGTGTTTTCTTAAATCAACACCAGGTTTGACCCACTTGGGCTGCAGTTTCCCTCTGTTCCTCAACAGAGGTGACATCTGACTGGAGAAACTTGGGTCTCCATTTCATGGGTCATTATAGGAACAGAGAGAAGATGGTGGCTTCTTTTGGAAGAAGGAGAAGGAAAGGTGCAGCTCTGTTGCATTTGGGGTGACTGCCTCTCTTACCTGACCTTAAAAACGTAAAACAAGGGCTGCATGATGACAGCAACATTTCTTGTTCTCCCAGGTCCAGTTTCATCAGGTGGTTTGCTAGATGCCTCTGGTAAGTCAACGTCAGAAGCAGGACAGTCTGTGGGCAACTCTGGAACAAATATCCAGGAACTCACTAAGCAGAAGCAGAAGACTCTAAGAAGAAGCTTGATGGATCAGGCTCATGGTGCATCTACTCCAGTATTCAGCATCCCACAGTGGACCACCTGATGCTTTCAGGAAGCTCCCAGCAGATGCTGTTTCAAATATTCTGCCTCTAGTTCCCAGAATCCTAGCCTTGGAAAGGGCCATATAGCCACTGAATCCAACCCCTTGCTCAGGGCACATATTCAAATTAAAGCATCCCTGATAGATCCAGCATCTGGATGCTTGAGCACATGCAGTGTTGGAGAGCCCACCAACTCTCTGTGTAATTGGTCCCACTGTTGAACTGCTCTCATTGTCCTAACGTTCAACAGAATCTGCCTTCCTTACATCTTAAAGTCATTATTCCATGTCTTGCCCTCCAGGATGAATGAGAAAGATCTTGGTCTTCTGGGTGATATGCCTTCCGCTTACTCGAAAAACACGATAATATCTCCACCTGGTCATCTTTTCTCAAGGCTAAAGACATCCAGCTTCCTTAGTCTCTCCTCATAAGACTTATTTCCAATTCCCTGGTCATCTTCATTGCTGTTTTCTGCACCTGTTCTCATTTCTCTGAATCCTCTTACTTGTTCTTCAAGCACCACCATCAGCTTGCCTTTGGGAAGTATCTAAGCACTCCTCCAACCTAGTAGCTATTGATAGCCGAATCCTGCGTGAAATTGTCCAGCCGCCTTTGAAAACCATCTAAAATATATTACCTAACAGTTATGTAACAAAGTGCTTTCATCTATTGATACTAAATCTCCTTGCATTTAGTACCAACAGATGATCTAACATTCTCACAAACAGAGGGAAAACTTATCTCTGTCTACGTTTACCATACCATGCATACCTCAATCTTTTCTCCCCTGACCCACCATTTTTCCAAATCTGTAGCTCTAAATCTGTAGTATTTCTCATTAGGAGAATTGCTGTCTTTCCCCCATCCTCCCCAAATTGTTTGGGATCTGCAGATCGGCCTCCAATGTGATGGCCTGCCACATTTTGAAACAATGGAGGTACGTATGGCACCTGAAGTTTCTTTATGGGTGTGTGCATTGCATTGGGCATGTACATTGCATTGGGCATGTACATTGCAAGGGGCGTGGTGGCTCAGCAGGTAAGACACCAGGCTTGTCGATCGGAAGATTGCAAGTTCAGAGGTTCGAATCCCTAGCCCCGCGTGACGAAGTGAGCTCCCGCACTCACCCCAGCTCTTGCCAACCTAAGCAATTCAAAAGCATGCAAATGCAAGTAGATGAATAGGTACCACTTCGGTGGGATGGGAACAGCATTCCACGCACGTCATGCCGGCCACATGACCGCGGAAGCGTCTTCGGACAACGCTGGCTATTTGGCTAGGAAACGGAGATGAGCACCGGCCCCTAGAGTCGGACACGACTGCACAAATGTGCAGGGGGAACCTTTACCTTTACATTGCATTAAGTGTAGGAACTGAGAGTTACCAAGCTACACCATCTTCCTGCTTTTCTTATTCTGGGAATAGCAAACAGTCAAGGTGCTTAGTAGCCAAACATAGCTAGGTGACATCAACAATTCTTGCAGTAGGAAAGCCTGTGCATTAATGAGGCATTGTATAAGGAAGCAACAGTATGTCATCAACACTGTAGTACGATGTTACTACATATTGAAATAATGATTGTGTTCTATTTCCTGGAATGTGTTCTTAAATTATTATTATTATTTTGGAAGATGGGCAAAGTACAAAAAAGAAGAAGTCCTTAATAACATAAGAGTTCTGTGAGACCAAATAAAAAGTCCAGCTAGATTCTTGGTATATTTATTATTAGGATTTTGAGAGTAGCTTGTATAATATGAAGACAATCTCTGTCCACTTGCTTAGAGGGGGGGGGGGAAGGGAAAAGGAGATAAAGAGTGAGGGATGAGAAAAAAACAACCATCTTAAGCACCAGCCTGCAAATTCCAGAATTATAAAATGACCATAACAACTGCCTTAAACAGAAATAGTGGAAGCAGAAGAGGAACCAAATGGATCTATTAAAAAAGTGATTCTTCGAGATAACACATGGTGTTAACAGCATTTTTCAATTGCATCACAAGCACAGACTAGTGTGTGTATGATAGGGACCAGGGGGTTTTGCAGAAAGCTATTATGGCACCTCTTTTTATCAAGGTATCTTTCAAATACTGTAGCCCTCTCTGTCGGTCTCAGTAACCAACTTGTTTGCAGCACAATTATGAGCTGGACAGCGTAGAAAGTTATTACGAAAGTACAGCTGGCTTGTGGAAGGAAAGCAACATTTCAAAGTAATTGTTGTATTTTTGCAGCAAAAAGGTTACACGGAAGGGCAGATTGTAGGTGAATAGGTCTGGATCAAAACACTTTCCCCCTTTTGTTTGTCGCCTTGCCTTACCTCGCATGAATCAGTTTTACATTTATAGATGAAATGTTAAGAATGGCTAAAAATTAAAATAAGCCTGGTGCTTTTTTGTTATATACTTAAAGCTTGGTAATGCTTGGGGGATAATATATATGTTGCTACTTCCTGTAACCTTCTATTATAGCGCATTTCTAGAAGAATAGGTTTGTTTGAGAGGGGAATGAGTATCTGTATAGAGAACACAAGCTGAAGCTATAAAAGTATCAGTGGGACAGAGTTAGTTAAACTGTTAGTAGTTCTTGGGCACAAATCATTCCTGTGATTTATATGCCCATTGGGTACAACACTTTTAGCTCCAGTGGTGTTGAAGACATCACTGCGGGTGAAGAACCTTATGCCAGCGGATGAGAAAACTTGAATCACTCTTGAGTTTTCTGTTTACCTAAGAGTTGATAGGTAAAGGTAAAGGTTCTCCCTGCACATTTGTGCAGGCGTGTCCGACTCTAGGGGCCGGTGCTCATCTCCGTTTGTTAGCCGAAGAGCCAGCGTTGTCCGAAGATGCTTCCATGGTCATGTGGCCGCATGACATGCGCGGAACGCTGTTACCTTCCCACCGAAGTGGTACCTATTCATCTACTTGCATTTGCATGCTTTCGAATTGCTAGGTTGGCACGAGCTGGGACGAGTGCGGGAGCTCACTCCGTCACGCGGCGCTAGGGATTCGAACCTCCAAACTTGCGATCTTCTGATCGACAAGCCTGGCGTCTTACCCGCTGAGCCACCCCACCCCCCCTTATAAGAGTTCATAAGGATTTACCAAACATGGGGAAATTGCATACAGCTTAATATACCACTAGAAGTCACAGTGGGATGCATAGGATTGCTTAGAAAGATCTTCAGTGGGTGAAAGTAGGGAGTAGGATCTTCTATTGTTCCTAGATGTTCCTAGATGTTCAGTTCAGTTGCATTATTGGGATTCTTCTGACTTTTCCAAAATCTTGAGTCCTGTCCTGGTTTGTTGTGGAATGCTGCACCCCATTTCTCCTGCAATCCCTCTCAAGCGATCTCTGGAGCGACGTTCCTGGGCCAACCTGTTTTCCAGCAACTTCAGCCTAGCTCACTCTTCTGAAGCTGTCTGCTGTATGGAAAAATACCCCAACCTAAAAATTGCCCTGAAATGTTTAATTTAAAAACAAGCAAACACAAAAGACCCACAGCACCTCATGGGATGGTCCAGACATGTATTTCAAAGTGCTTATTTCTAGGTGCAGAAACAAATGTTCACAAGCTTGGAATTACTAGGACCGAGTTGCTTCTGTTTTCAAGATGCAAATCACTTAAAATAAAATTACACTTGCACATTTTTAAGCCATAGCTATATATAAGCTGTACTCTGAAGCCTGGAGATAGCTGGAGATTCATTAGATATTTTTTTTTGGTTTGTGTGTGTGTGTATGCGCATGATTGCTGCCTCTATGAAGAAGTACGGTGATATATGTTTTTTCCCTTAGCCAAATGGACATAGATTTAGTTGCAAAACTCCCATTAAAAACTAATGGGAATCATGCAGTTCAGTTCATGCACATTCTACCAAAAATATGCTCCCTAATGCGTTATCATAAAATGACCTTTTGCAACATAAAATACAAGTTTTCTTGCTTTTTAAAATGTTAACTGCTTAACCATTTAAGATCCAGGTCAGCTTTTTAATCCCAGAGCCTCAAGACCTTGTTTTTTACTATATCATAAATTAATACGAAGGCAGGTAGATTAAAAACAAGGAGTCCTTTTTTTAAAAAAAGTCATTACATATTGCAATAATTCACCCTGGATTGCAATCATGTGCACAACAGGAAGTGGAGAGAAAGCAACTATGATGGTAGTGGAATAAATGGCCACAGTTACCATAGGACATCCAAGAGATCTGTTCCTAAATCAGAAGTTCTGGAGTTCAAGCAACAGGGTCACGTATCCATGGAACACCTCCTCCTAATTCTGCAACAGGGTTGGCAATGCAGGAGTTTTTGGTGTTAATATGCCCACTAGCACTTCCCTTGGTTCTATCAGGTTCTTGCCCCACCTGACTTTTGTTGTTGTTTGTTTCGTTTTTATAACTGAAATGAAATGTGGGGCTGACCTGCGGCAAAACCAAACTTCAGCTTCTGCCATCCTCTTTCTTCCAAGAACCCCAGTATGGGGTCCAACACCAATCTGCGAGAGGGAAAAGGTTGCGTAGCTGCAGCCCATGACTTTTTGGAGAGGTCTGTTCCCACCCAGAAAACTGGGATGATGGAGAATATCCAGAAAGAGCTTGATAGGACGGTGGAGAACAGCCTTCTGACCAAGGGGTGTTCTGAAAGTGACCGTGCCTAACCCAGCAGCCGTTTTGCCAATAGCTAAGCTCCTCCCTATAGCAGAGTGTTTGGGAGTGTACTCACAACATGTCCAGATATGCTCAGTGGCTCAGAGCTGTTGCCTACCAATGTAGGCAGCTCTTCAGAGATCAAATAAACCCCCTGCACACACCTGAATGAAACTCATGCCTTTCCTGCCAGTTCACATGTTCAGGAAACAGAGCGCCATTTTGTTATGCTGTGATTTTATTTGTTGGGGGAGGGAAGTTGCCATGTAGTGTTATATATTGTACTGTATTGTAAGACACCTGATGCTCACCCTCTGGATAAGTATTACACTACAGACGAGCGTCTCAGGTGGATTGCCAGCTCCACTGAAGTGCTGCACTGCAGGCTTTCCAGCACCTTGCAGCTGTACATAGCCTCCTTCCCATCACAGCCAATATGGCTGGCTAGAAAGTAGGGGCACTGCAGTTTGACATTTGGTTAACTTAATCCCAGAGACAGGCAACCTGGCACTGTTTTGATGCTTTGCACTACAACTCCCATAACTCTGTCCAAGCAGAGTCTGTGGTTGCCAGGGCCTCATCCAGCTAACATGAGAACCACCTCTTGTTGTATTTTCCTAGAACATTGTGGTAGTTTTCCACATCTGCACAGGCTGAAATCTCCCAGGAGAAACCCTTCTGTTGCCTCTATGGCCAGTTCAGTCATGAACTCCATCTTTCATACATGTCCGTTGATATCTTCACAGAAATGCATACCTCAGGGTGTGTATGCAAATGTGTGTGTGTGTGTGTGTGTGTGTGTTCTGATCAGCCCATTCATACAAGTTGGGGAACTGATTTTGTTATATATCTGCTTGATTGGATGTTTGAGTCGCTCCTGATGCTTCAAGAGTTGAAGTTTACCTACCACATCTCAGACTCCATTGCTACACTTGGATCACCTCTGCTTTTTCAGGTAGCACATCTCTGAAGCAGTGATGTGCAGAAACATAGGGAGGTAGGCTCCCCTATTCACACTGGAGTCCTCCTCATTCACATTCTTAAAAATCAGGTTCAGGTTTAAAAAATAGAACTGGCTGTATTCGCCCAACATGCTACCCTTGGTTAATTTTAACCTTGGCTTCATTTTAGGCAGTATTGGCCTATCTTGTTAAGCAAACTCAGCCCATTTAGTAAGTTGATAACTTAGTTGTCCCTGGCATTTGTCCTGCCTAGTTGCCAAGGTCCGCTTCTTTTGAACTTCACTTGCTGCAATTCTTATAGCAAGGCTATTAGTGTGTGATACAAAAGGGGTTGTCACAGAACCTGACCTGATTTGGGTTGAGAGGGAGGGACTGGCCCAAGGTCACCCAGCTGGCTTCTGTGCCTAAGGGAGGGCTAGAACTCAGTCCTAGTCCAGCCCTTAATCGTTACATCACACTAGCTCTCAATTTACATTGTGCAAATCAATAACTTGAATTAATACAGTGAGCAGACTGAAGTATAATGAGAATGCAGCCACTGTGTCTAACTAAATAAGAAGTAAATGTTTGGGAAACCCTACATTCACCCACGGCTGAGTAGGAAAAGATCAGAATTATTGCAGTAAATTGGCATGGGTTTTTCATACCAATAGTTTCATGATAGTGAGTACATTCTTTAAAGGAGATAATGGACTGGATGCCTTAGATTCAGTCTTTCTACTGCCCTACTGGGCAGTTTTAGAGTTTTATGTTCCAGTTCTTGATTTGTAGGAAATTTCAGATATAGATTTATTTTGGAGCGGTAGGTTATCCCAGCCTGTGGCTCAGGGAGCCTAAGATGTAACTGGTTGTATTTTCTAGGCTGCCATTTTGTACTTTTGGGAACTCGGGGTTTCAATAAGACGCTAAGTAGATCCTGTTGTCTTCAGCATGGTTCCCCACTTCAAATTAAACAGAAACTCTGAACTACAGAAGACCAACACAGGATGTCGTATCATTCACACAATTAGCCATGGTGTAATTTAGCATTCTAACTTTTTCCTGTGCTTCCTGGTGACTTTCTTTTAAAGAGCAAAGCTGGAACAAGCTGCCTCCTTGGAGGCCTGTTTCGATCTCCTGTAGCTTAAACCCCACTCTTTTGCTCTGCTCCCACTTTTAGACAAATGATATCTTTCCTTTCTAGCTGTTAAGAGCTTTTAGCTGGGCCTGAATCTTCTCTATCCCTCCACCCCTATAATTTGAGCACTTTTCTTAAGAGAAGCAGAAGCTATATTATAAATAGCAACAAACATTTCCCTAGCAATAAGAACTGTTCAAGAGTAGAACAGACTTGCGTTGGGAGGTGGTGGACTTGCTTTTGATGGAGGTATGGAAAGAGAAGCTAGATGGCCATCGGATGGGGAGGTTGTAATAATTAATTCCAGCACTGGGCAGAGGGTTGGAGTAGATGATCTCCATGCAACTTCCAATCTTTCCATGCCATAATTCTATTATTCTAAATGGAATACTTAGCACAAAGTTAAACCAATTGTAAACATTGTGATATCCTATCTTAATTTTTCATTTGATATTCTTTAGCCTGCAGAAGTTTGCCTCCCTCCCTCCCTCCCTCCCTCCCTCCCTTCCTTCCTTCCTTCCTTCCTTCCTTCCTTCCTTCCTTCCTTCCTTCCGTTATGAGTTGCAGATTTTCCTCATCCTAACCTGGAGCATTTAATAACTGCTCACAGCATCCTCTTTTGTCCTTTGAAGTTCAGTTGTTATCAGGTACCAATAAGTCACAGGAAATCCCATATTTTCAAATCTAGACAGTTTCAGGTCACCTCTCGCTCATTGAAAAATGGTGTGTTAAACCCCAAAGTCAATGAAGGAAATCAGTTCATTAAAGTCAATACACGTTTTATGCATGTACAGATTCAGTGATTTACTTAAAAAAAAATAAAGCATTAGGAAATAATCCAATCAAAGTAAAGTACATTTAAGCCCTGTTGATTTATGGGGGAGAGACTTCAGGGCTCAGTCGGACATATGAGTCCTTCAGTTCTGCTGGGTTGTGCTAGTTAGGTTGAACCTATAGCCCATTTCGTTTGGAAAGCTCAAAGTTGGTCATATCAGTTCCCTCATCTTCAATGGATAGGTTACGCTGAGGGTTGATTAACCCATTCTTAAAGGTGCTATTAGCAAACCCCAGCAACAGCAGCTTCTTCCCCACTCCTCCTGAGGCCAACTTGGTGCTCTCAAAATGAGTTGAACTCCAACTCTCCTCCTTTTCAGGTGGGGGATAATATGGAAGGACATCTGAAGGACATTGAATTGGAGGAAACACTCTTCATTTTTCATCCAAGATCATTCTTAAACTGATGTGGAATTGGTATAAAACCATGTTCATTCTGGGTATGAAATCTCATCATTTTTCAAAAATTATTCTTCCCCTGCAAAAGAAAACTTCTAACTTATTATTGGGGTGCTTGAACATCTCTTTCAATTGTTGGGGTTATTATACTTTAGATGTTCGTGTTTTGTTACACATCTCTTCTGAAGCCTCCCTGGTTATTCACAAGTCCTAATCCAAAAGAAAGGCAAGAAACAATTTTTTTCCTATGGTTTTCCTGGGGGTTCAACTGAACTAGAGGAAGTCAGAGAGACTGAAGTACACTGGTGAGATGACATTCACACAGAGAGAGAGAGACATATTTCTCTCTCTCTCTCTCTCTGTCACCTCAGAACAATTAATGAAGGATTTATAGAAGAATACCAGCCAAGAGAATTTCACTCAAAAGAGATTTCAAATGCAAGTTCTCTTTAACTGTGTAGAATTAGAACTGGTTTGGTTTTTAAAAAGTAGGACAATCTTTCCACAGGGTGCTGGTTTTTAATATTGGGCCAATGAGAATTATCTATAAATTGCAGGGTTTTACACACTCACACACACACACACACACACATGTATCTATCTATCTATCTATCTATCTATCTATCTATCTATCTATCATCTATCACCTACCTACCTACCTTGGTATGTACAGCTCCTGTCTTCCAGCAGTAGAAGGAATAGGACAATTATGCAGGACAGACCTATAAGAGATTCATAGCATTTGCTAAAACAAACAAACAAACAAACAAACAAACAAACAGTTCAAGCTGCTACCTTCAGTCTCCTTAAAGAAGAGCAATGCTTTTTAAAATAAATCTCAGTGGGGTTATATTGGTGTCTCTGAAGCAGCAGCCAGGGAACGTTTGGGAGAAGTTGGAAAATCTTATTGTTAAGTAGGATATTGACTGGCCTCTGTTGATATTGTGATCAAGGGAACTCCAGATGTAAGGAAAGTGTTTGTGTTTCCATGGCACCAAGTGAGAAATTAAATACCCCTTTCTTTACAAAAAACAAAAAAAATGTCATGTAGGATATGAGACTATTTTGGAAAGTTTGATTCCAGAACTGCAAGCCATCCTCTCAAGTTCTAAGCAACCTGATAAAAAGACTTATTTTGAAATCCTGAATTGAAAAAGAGAAAATTGCAGTACAGGGTGTTACAGGTTTTCTCTCCAGTCATCTACTGTTTGTTCAAAAGTGTCAGTAATAGACTGTATGTGATGTATTTTTTGAGGCTTTTGTTCATGTGAATGCAAAGCTCTAAGAAACAGGGAAGGGGGAATAACAAACTCTAGATCAGAGCTTTCCAAACTGTGTGTCGCGACACAAAAGTGTGTCGCCACACACAGTCTGGTGTGTCGCCACAAAACCCGGAAGCGCTGATCATCATCAGCGCTTCCAGGTTTTCCCGCAGCGACACACCAACAGCAGCGTGCAAAAGCCTGAAAGCGGCAGCAGCGCTTCCGGGTTTTTGCGCGCTGCCGCAACGGTGGCACTTCCGGGTTTTCCCGCGGCGACACACCAATGGCGGTTGGTGTGTCGCCGCGGGAAAACTTTGGAAAGCCCTGCTCTAGATATTACAAATTTCTCTATGTTAATTTTTAAAATTTTTAATAATAATATAATTTTTAATTTTTAAAACACAGCAGAAGACTGGCGCAAAATTTACAATTTCACCCCTGAAAACTATAGGCATTTGTCATTTAAAGGAGTATTTGTGAGCACTGTTTGTCTGTGAGCAGGCCGAATATGAATGTATACTGTATTTTATCTGTGTTAACAGGGCAGATTATATTCAGTACAAATATACAGAAAGAATCTGAACCAATGAAATTTTGAGCCACCCTCCCAGCTAATATGTGCCATTATGCAAATGGATGCTAAATTATACAATTGTATGTCATTGACCATTGTTTAGCTTCCTCAAACCAGGCAGGATTAAGAGAAATAAAGATTTAAAATTCATTTTTAAAGCATTGCACTTAAGACTTGGGGAATATTAAAGTGATACATGACATACCGGTTTTCCAAGGGGGACCCTGTGCTTTTGTCCACCAAAGTGGAGAATGTTTATACATTCAAGCAGTTTGAATCCTAGATTTGAGATAAAACATGCAAATGAATTTATGTAAAAGAAGAAAAGAAAAAGAAATTACCTATATTTGCTGGGTCTCACTTTCTCAGGAAACCAGATGTTGTACTATTACTGCACGATGGCTCCAAATGTCATAGAGTGATGACTACAGCACTGATTCCCAACTATTTTTCCCGGGGCTCTTGCAGAGGGGAACTACTGGAAGTTGTACTTCTAGGACAACATCTGAAGGACCTTGGGTTTCTCATCTCAACACTATCCAGTGAAAGTGCGGACTGGAATTCTGCACTGATCACATTCACTCAACTCACTACATTAACTAACATTTAGGTATGGAGTTATATTTTGGTTCCAGGGAAGTGCCTCCACTACAATTGGAAACCAAAGTTTGTTACTGTCTTATTTTCCTAAACCATGGTGCAGATGGGGAAGGTAGATACGTGGTTAATTCCCTTTCTAACCTCTGGACAGAGACGGGAAATGTCCAATCTTTGAGAACCATAGAATGCCTAAAATGTTCTCTAACTTCAGGATCTTCTACTTTTCATCCATCTGTGGAGATTAAATGGAGGGTTAAAGTGGGGGAAAGGCTCAGTTTTTCCCCCCCAAACCCATTTGCAATGTGACCAGGCCATCGCAGGTTTTTAAAATGTCTTTCCATGAAACTACAAAAAACAGTAACAAAAAGGAATGGTCTTCCTACCAGCCCCATTGGGATAATGGCCAAAACACCCCATAACTGATGAGTGACTTACCTGTGATTAATGATTCTCAGGCTTTGGGGTAAGATCAAGGGTGTGTGTAGTTAGTGCCCAATGTGGTTTAGTACAGCTTCCAAGAAGCAGGGAAGGATTGAAGCAGATGATACCCAAATCATTCGTGTAAAAACCTCTACAGCCACGTCTCAGGATGTGTGTTCATAATAAGGCCAGGCAAAAATCACTCTCACCTTTTAAGCTTTAACATTGTTGCTTTATCCTCTTCAGTTCTTCATATTCTCATTCGCTTCCTTAAATGGTTAAAGGGACTTAGAATACCTTGGCCTGCTGTCTCATTAAAACCAGTCCCCACAGGCAAAAGATATGGTGGCAAAATGGTGGTTTGCTCCCCCAAAGCTGTCTGTCCATGTGGGTTCACCAGGAATATTTTTAATATTTAAATTGTATAAAGTATTTTATATATTTTAATTACTAACTTGACTGTAAACCGCCCAGAGTCCCCTTGTGGGGGGAGATGGGCAGTGATATAAGTTGGAAATAAAAAAAAAAATGTGGAGGTGGGGAGCTTTCTCTTCACCACAAATTTATTTTTTTATTTTTATTTATTATTTAAATTTATATCCCCGCCCATCTCCCCCAACCGAGGGACTCTGGGTGGTTTACAATAAAATCAAAGTTAAAAAATATACCAAGAAATCACAGTAAATAAAACCTTACCCACCAAATTGGGTTAGCAAAGCGCCTATTTCTCCGAGTGAGGGAACTACTTCGGGCCCGCCATTTTGACGTCCTCACTGGGAAACTGATGCCAGCAGCCCCCATCCTGGAGACACATATGTGGTCTCTTGGCTGCCTAGAATGATGGCCATCTGCTCAGATGGCTTCCTGCCCACCCAGGTTGCCTTGGGGAACGTGGGCCGGCCGGTGATTGGCTCAAGGATGTTTTTCAAACTGGGTCAGCCTGAACCTCGTTTAGGGAAAGGCCTAGGAGGAAAAGAAAAGAAATACATATTACAGACATTGTTGTCGGTATCTTTCTGGAAAAGCTTTAAGGGATCATTTCAACATACAGTAATATCATGTTGGAGAAATGGTACTGCATGTCTGTGCCTGTGCAGAAAAATTCCCTGTGAAGAAAACACAGATAGGGGAATAATTAATAACAAACCATCCTTCTTGCTTACTGAGATTCCCAATCTTAATTCTAATTTCTACCATCTTTTGGCACATTTGAAAGAGGATCCAGTGTAGAAGCAGAGAGATACTGCTTTTCAGAAGTAGATTGGCATTGCTGAAAATGCCAATCAAGTGACATTTATAGATATCAGATGAACTAAGAGGCAGCTGATGCCCATGAAATATCACCAAGTCTTAGAAACCGCTGAAGTCCCACATACAAATACACACTTGAGCAATGGTTTCAAATATCCCATATCTGTTTTCAGAGCTTCAGGAATGATGATGGCTGTTCTGTAAGCAAATGCAACATTTTGCTTTCTCTGTAAAGGAGGGTACAGACACTTCCTTTGTATGCAGTTCAATCTCCAGCATGTCCAGGTAGCTTCAGTGGAGACTGTTGTCCAAAATCGGAGATCATCCGTCATCACGGGATGAGGTGTCACCAATATGCTGATGATACTCAATTGTATATCTCCATCCCGGGTGAAGTAAGTGTTGCAGTGGACACCCTATCTCAGTGCCTAGGGGCTGTAGGGGCCTGGATGGGGAACAACAGGCTTCAACTAAACCCTGGTAAGACGGAGTGGCTATGGATTGATGGCCCCTCGGCCTCCAGGAAGTTATCATCTTTAATTCTGGATGGGGTGGCACTACCCCGTTCAGACTCAGTCCGGAGCTTGGGGGTCCTCCTGGACTCACGACTCCTGCTCGAAGAGCAGGTGGCAGTCGTGGCCAGGAGGGCCTTTGCACAGCTTCGGCTTGTGCGCCAGTTGTACCCCTTCCTGGATCGAGAGGTCCTCCGAATAGTCACTCATGCCCTTGTCATCTCTCATATAGATTATTGCAATGCGCTCTACATGGGGCTACCCTTGAAGAGTATCCGGAATCTTCAGCTGGTCCAAAATGCAGCCGCTCGAGTGGTTATGGGTGCGAGAAGATCAGCACATGTAACACCACTGCTCCGCGAGCTGCATTGGGTACCAGTTTGCTTCCGGATCCAATTCAAGGTGTTGGTTATCACCTTTAAAGCCCTACATGGCATGGGGCCAGGCTATCTGAGGGACCGTCTCATCCCAATTGCATCTACCCGCCCCACCCGGTCATGCAGGGAGGGCATGCTGCGGACCCCGTCAACAAAGGAATTCCATCTAGCGGGGTCCAGGAGGCGTGCTTTCTCTGCGATAGCGCCCGCCCTGTGGAACATCTTGCCCCCAGAGGTGAGGCAGGCGTCCTCCCTCTTGGCCTTTAGGAAGTCCCTAAAAACCTGGTTCTGCCGCCTGGCATGGGACAAAGGTAGAGATAGTTCCTCCTGGGGGTGGTTAGTTTAATAATGACCTCCTTTTAAGATCCTACCATCCTCTAGATTTTTATATTCTTATTTATTGTACTGTTTATTGTATTTTAATGATTATTGATTTTTAACTTTAATTTTAACATTTGTTGTAAACCACCCAGAGTCTACCGTGGTAGAGATGGGCGGTGATAAATTTGATTAATAAATAAATAAATAAATAAAATCTAAGAGATCCATTGCTAATCAATACAGGCTAGATTATGATGGTCAGCTGGGGAGAGACAGACATTTTTTTGCCTTTGAGAACCATAGGAAGTGTGGTGTGGTGGGGATGGGATGGGATGGGATGGGATGAGACAAGGCTGAAATGTTTCCATTTCTCCCTGGGTTTTTAGGGTGGAAAAATGAGCAGGAAACCTCTAGGCAGCAAATTGATCCTTTAAACTCACCACATCCCATACCAACTTTGAGTCTTTTTCAGGATGGGAAAGAAGTTGGTACCTCTTAGAACCTTTCCATTCCTGCTTCCACTCTCAACATTGAAAACAAAATTGCCTCACTGAAATGAGGATATTTTGCTGCCTAGTTGTGGTAGTGTGATCTTGGAGTTGCAGGTTTGCTTGTGGCCTATGGGGGCCATCTGGATCTCAGGTGTAAGGGATGGATCATCGGGAGGCGTGGCCTGTTTTCACGGCTGCCTGTTAGCACCACCCAAAAGACTTCATTTCCTTGGGATCCTTCTGCTTGAACGACCTTGGGAAACAGAGGCTCAAGTGCAATAATGTAAGTGATGGGGTTCAATATAGTGGTCATGCTGGGTGCAACTTACAATGAGAAAAAGTAACCAGATATCTGCCAGCTCCAGTCAGCATGCCCAGGGATGGGATTTGGGAAATGTAGGGCAAAAGATCTGGAGGTCACAGATTCAGATCCTGAAACACTGGCCTCTGCTGGCCCCAACATTGCAGTAAAAGTGTTGGCTTGTCTCTCCTGGATACCCTGGAGAAGATGCTGATGCTAGGGAAAGTGGAAGGCAAAAGGAAGAGGGGCCGACCAAGGGCAAGATGGATGGATGATATTCTGGAGGTGACGGACTCGACCGTGGGGGAGCTGGGGGTGGCGATGGCTGACAGGAAGCTCTGGCGTGGGCTGGTCTATGAAGTCACAAAGAGTCGGAAGCAACTGAACGAATAAACAACAAGTCTCTCCTGGAAAGAAGAAACTTTCTAAGCTTCAGAAAGGGGAAAAGTCGCATGGGTTCTTTGTGGAACTGGCAAGGAGGGGAACTGAAATAAAAGGAGGGGCTGGAAGGTCCATCAAACATTGGCTAGAGGTCTATTGGGAAATGACAAGCTATATTTTGCCCACCCTTGCTCGAAGAAAGAGCGAGCAGCATTAGAGAATATAATCTGCTTACCGAACATGCCTTGAGGTTTTGGTGGAAGGTGCTTATTATTAAGACGAGCAGTTTGCCCGAGATGGTCAACTCTCTGCCAGTTTATTTTTCACTGCCTGCTGAGCTCAATGGCCGAGCCCCCCATTCTATTCAGCTCTGTCCCAAATTGTCCATTGAAGCCTTGTCACACCCATTGCCCAACTGAAAATCAGCTTTCCCACTTCTATTGTGAGCTTTTTTTTGCCAGCATTCACCTCAACCAGCAGTTATCCCCCATGTGCTTCTCTGGCTACCAAGTGGGGTGGAAAATAGGGGAATTTGAGAGCACAACAGTCAAGCAGAAATTAAAAATCTTTATATGGAATAACTCAAGAGAGAGAGAGAGAGAGAGAGAGAGAGAGAGAGAGAGTTTTTTTTAAAAAAAAGAGCACAAATTGTGTACTGGAACACTTTAGATTTCTTGCGGCATGGGGTCTGAGTACCACTTTCTCCCTCAAGCTTTATTACATGGTTAGAAGGCCAGCAATACAAAACTTACTGTTTGATTTCTGAAACACCTATAGTGCCATAGCTTGAACTTCAACATTTGCCACCGACAGCTCCCTGCGGTGAAACATACAGGTCTCTCAATAGAGCCATATGTATGATTTTTGCTAAGTGCTCGCCATTCCCCATCCTACATACCCCGTTTCCAGAAGTGACACTTAAATTGGTATTTTTGCAATTCTCCTTATGGGGAAAAAAGAGAGAGAAAAACTACTAAAATGTATAGAGTGTTGAACCACGACACACTCTCTCTCTCTCTCGGACACTTTCTGTTTCGGTGTCAGCCCTGGCCTAGGTGCAATTATGAGAAAGGAAAAAAGACTGTTCTTGTCTGTTCCACAGGCCCCATCAACTTCTAAGCTGTTGCAAAGTGCTTCAGTCTAACTAAAGGTGCTACAGGAGAGATTTGGAGACCTTCCCCAGAAGTTCTGTTTAAAGTTGAACAGCTAACAAAGGCATGGGGGCACTTTGGCCAAACAGGGCCAAGGTTCCTTTTGTTGGCAATCTCCAAATAATGATAAATATGATTGTTATTTTGCCCACCAGTAGAGAAAGGCCCTTCACATTTTCACGATCCTAATTCTGGACAATCGGTGCCATTTTTAATTGTAGCATTTGGCAAAGCTAGGGTTTTCTCTTTTACGAATATTGCTACGCTTACTTCCTGTCGCCTTGCAGCCTAATAAAGCCTATCATGTAATTTCACGTGATCATGTCTTTATATATTCCATCTTTACAAAAAAAAATAAGGAAGGAAATCTAGCAAAGTCAGAAGCTCTTTTCTATGATGTCAAAACAGAACCCTATAAAATCTGACAGTACAGAGAGACTTCTGAAGTTGTCTAATGATATCTTATAATTATCCCCCAGGGCATTTATAATTGTTCTCATGACATGTAATTATGCAGATACATTTATGTGTAACCCTCCAACCCATTAACTATGCTTGTGTAACTTGTGCAAAAGTTTGGTAAAAGTCTTGCTCCTGTGTGGCAGAAATCAAAGCTTACATATCTTACATATCACCAATGCTCTTTTTGTTTTGTTTCTTTCTCTCTCTGCTTTGATGTTTGGTGCAAGAAATGAATGAGGCACACTCATCTCTGGAAAGAAATGTTGAATTGCAACCAGCACGCCAAGGTTATGTGATCTAATATCTTGCACGTGTATTGGATTTGAACTCTTCGTCAGCATACTGTGTTTTACATGGTAGGGTTAGAAAAATTCCTACTGAAATCCAGTTAATTGCTACCAGTGTCAAAAGCACTAAACAAGCAATCTCACTCAGTGCAAGGCATTTTCCTGTATCCCCTGCCATCCTTCTCAGTAGTAAGGAACTGTGAGCTAGGACGATGCTTTGGATTGGATGAAGTTGCTTTGGTGTGTGTGGGAGCATGAATGCAGCACCTGTCAGAGACTCACTAAACAGCCACTTTTCTCCTCCAGTAGTCATGTGATCCTGGAAAAAGACATGGCGATTTTAATGAGTTGCCAACAGTTGCTGCCTTCACACTCCCACATATACTGAAGTTACTTTTTTCAGAATCAGATCAGAAGCATGGCCAGCCCTCGGTGGGATTGTGTATAACCCTTTTGGAAAACACCAGATAATGTAGAATCATACAAATCATACAAGAGTCATAATGTAGTTCCCTGATCAAGGCAGGAATCCAAATTAAATCTCTCCAACCTCTCCTTGTACACACTTAGCAAAGGGGAGCTTGCACTTCTACTTACTCCTGTTGTGTACGCTTATGTATAGCAAAAGAGGATAAAACAATGATTCACCCTTAATGTTAAAGACAGCATCCTTAAAAATAATTTAAAGCGCCAAATTCAGGAAATGTTTTAGCACCTTCTCTAAAAATGGAGTGCTATGCTTTCATATTTGGGATAGTGCTGTTTGTTAACATCCTTCTGCTCTCATCAGGCTGTCTCCCAAATTTAATCTGGCAAACTTCAGAAGCATTATTTTTAGAGAGCAAGCTGCATTGCTGGAGTTTTTAAATTACTTGGTTCAAAATGTGAATTTGTTCACAATATAATTGCCAGATATATTATGACTCAAGCATCCTTTGATCTAGAAGTCCCCATCAGGAGTTCTTTAACATTAGATCCATGTTCTTGACAATTCTTGTTGATCTCCATAAAACTACATGAACTAAAAAAGCCATCTGCTTTCAACTGAAATTTGTATTCCCTGATCAGGCTATCTGATCAAGTAATCTTTCAGCTGGTGAGATCTTTGCTACATTTTGAACCTTTTCTCAGTGGTTCTTGCCAACCCTGTGTTCATATCTTCTTCCCAGGTTGGTGTTTGTAGAAAACTTTTGCATACAGGCAAAGTGTTTCGTTGTTCTTAAGATTTGCTCTGAAACATGGGAAATGCAAAACTGTTTCCAAACCAAGTCTACATGTATATGCCCCATAATTAATTTTAAGTGTGTACTGCCCATCCTGGGAAAACCAATTCCTAGTATTATTGGTTATTGCACCATGGCATTTAGGAAAAATGCTGCTCTTTTTTTTACTCCAAATGTGCTGATCAGCTTTTATTTAGTTTGTAATTCTTGCTGTCTATAACAGAGATCTTTAGAAAGAATATAGAAAACCTACCAATTAGAGCAACATATCTATCTGCGTAAGTAAATAAATAAAATGGCACAATGTTCATTTTCCTTTTCAGGTAATAATAGTCCTCTGAAGCGTTGATGACGCTCCTCCTTGTAACAAAATCTTGGTGGAATTTGGTTTCTGTGATCCACACCATCTTTATACATCAGCCTCTGCCAGTTTGGTGCCTTTCAGATGTGTTAAATTTCTGTTCCAAAAATCTGTACCCATTGTGGGTAACGTCCACCATATCTGGGGGCTCTCAATTGAGGGAAGTTGTTGCACATGTTTGTACGTATTGAAATCACGGCACTTGGCCAATTCAAGTCCTTGAGATGACAGAATTCCAAGACTCAGTTCACAAAATAGCGCAACCAGAGGGAGATGTCATGTAACAAACTTGCTGAAGACCATTTCGGATAACCCAACTTACCTCTTAGTGAATTTTGTGGCCCCAAATTTAGTGGCAAGTTCTAGAATTTACAAGCCTGTCCCATCTGATGTTTTTGCTCTTAAACATCACCCATAGCACACATTAAGGGGGAAAAAAAAGGATTGACATTCATCCAATGTATTCCCTTTATTGAAGTGTATTAGTTAATGCAATCAGATTCAGTCACATTTATAAAGCAGATCATCCAGTTGCACTGAAACTGATGATATTCATTATTACAATTTTTTTTATTAATCACTGTCCGGTGAACTGGCAAATCCAATCAAAGCATTTAGTCTTTAATTGTTAAAAAAGACAACGAAAAACCAAAACAAAATAGTGTAGAAAATAATATATTCAGACAATAGCCAAGCCGTCACATCACGATGCACAATTACCTAAAATTGCAATTAAAAAGCGGTTAAACGGGGAAGGAAAATAAAGTCAAAACTGAAAAAGAACAAAGGGGGGGAGGGGAATCACTCCTAAATCTAGAACTATCAGTATAATACAAGAAGCAACAAAGGAATAAGCGCATCAAAGCAGATTCCTATCTAGCAACTATAAATTCAGTCAGAAGCAGAAGGTTTAAAGTTCACTTAGCTCAAGCAGGACAATAAAAAATACTGCGCATGGAATACTTTTAATCTCTTCCATTAATATTCATTTCCAGCTGCTTATAATAGCAGCGCCTCATGGCCAAATCATTAGAGTTTTACATCTGGGTTGCAAATGACACTTTGATTGGATGTAATGTTCAAATGGTCCTCCCCACTGAGTTTCCGTCAAGTCCTCTGCAGAGAGGTCTCCTGTCGTGCTACGCGCACTGAGCATGCTGGCTCAACGTGTGGTTCTGGAAAAAGATGGGGGAAAAGGAGACGTGCGTGAGGGGCAGAATAATAGAAAGCAAGCCCGTGCCCTCCTACTCAGTCGCATTTATGCAGAACTTGACATAAAAGCTTTGCAATTATTACCGAACAAAATGCAATAAAGAGGAGCTTGAGGTGGAGGGGGGGGAGGCAAGAGAAAGGAGGAGAAAATGCTCCTAAGTAACAGCTGCCAATGTGACATATTTGCTTTGTACCAGCAGATCTGTTAATGCTGGCATGAAGTTAAGGAAGGGGGGAAAGCAACACGAAAAGGGGAGAAAGAAAAACACGGTGTAACCAAATTCCCCTCGCCAAGTACCATCCTGAGGATTTCATGACATCAACGCCCAGGGCTAACCCTTTGCAAGGGAAGTTGGCTCCAGAGACATCTTTAGCTGCCACAATTAAACAATGTTCTCTGAACTGTTTAGGGATGCCCATTTTCTCCTGGTCATCTTCTTCATTCTCACTCGGCATGAACAAGATGATCTTGAAGGAAAACCATGCCAGAAAAAATCCCTGAGAAGCAAGCTTGGGCTACTGAATCCACTCGTCCAGGTCAAGCCAATTGTTGCAAAAGGATACGGATGAATGTGATGCCACCAACGGAAGGTGAGTTCCCACTGCCAACGGAGAGCCCTCGGATTCACAAGAAAAGGGGGTAAAAAAGGTAAGAGAGCAGTGTTCTGGGCACTACGCCTTTCACAACCCAAAGGGGTTAACTGGCCATTTGGAAAAATGGCAGCTGCATTACCTAGGCTTGGTCAAAGGATGACATTTACTGCATACTTCTGCAATTAGCTTCCATTCTTTTATAAAGGGAGCTGTGATCGACTCCCTTAAGGGAAATATTACAGAACAGACATCCTGTCTTGTCATTTGCCAAGACGCTAAATAAAACCTAATGTCTTGCAGAAGTAGCATTTCCAATCTAATGCAAACGGAAGTCATGTCTCAGAATCACCAGGACCTTGGGGATGTCGTCTCAAATACCCATCTCCTCAAAGTGCAGGAGATCTCGTTATTCATATAGTCCTTGTGCCAATGTCTACGACACCACCACCATTTCATTGCTTTTAGGCCTGAAACTTTTCTCAGAGAACTGGGTATGACTTGATGAAAAAATTCTTTAGCATTCCCCATGTTGGCACTTCCTAGCTGTATTGGCCTTCAATTCCCATAACTGAGAATTGAAGTCCCACATATCTGGAGTTCAACAGGTTGGGGAAGCTTGCTATTTCTCTACCGTGATGTATAAGGAGTGGGAGAGATGTTGCTTCTGTGAACTGAGGATTGTAGTGAAGAGTCCTTGGTGCTCCCTGAGTAGGGTGACCATACGTCCCGTTTTGAACCTAGACTGAGGGCATTTTCGGGGTCCCCGGAGCCTGCCCTTTCGAAGGCGGGGTTTGCAGGCGGGAGCCAATCGTGTGGGGCGGGGGCGGGGTTTGCAGGCGGGAACCAATTGCGTGGACTGGGGGGCGGGGTTTGGAGGCCGGCATGGTGGCATAAGACCCTGTCCCGTTTTGCCATCCCCAAAGTCCAGTTTTCGTCTGAAGGAAATATGGTCAGCCTATCCCTGAGCTTCGTTGTTTGCTTGCAGACGTTTCATGACCCAACTAGGTAACATCATCAGTGCACGTGAGTGTGGAGTTAGCATTGATGATGCTACCTAGTTGGGTCATGAAACGTCTGCAAGCAAACAACCAAGCTCAGAGAGCACCAAGGGCTCCACAGTTCAACCCTGAGCTACAAAGATTTTCTTCCACTGAAGACTGTAGTCCTGATTCAAATAAACAAGTTCACTGATCTCAAAGTATCAAACTCCCAACCATTGCTGAAAGCCAATACATTCTTAGGGGGATTTTTGTAGGAACCCCTCTGCCATATAAACTGAAAACACACAGCCTTGAAATCACTTCACGATCACGTTTTTGCCTGTTGCCTCTGAGATTTTATAATAGGTTGTGGTATTTTCTGTTATAATTATCTCAGTAGGAAAAATGAGTGAGAGCGGAGTCTAAATGAACTGTAATTTTGACCCTATTGATTTGCCCTGGAAAGCCATTCAATGCATCATCCACCAGCTATCTTCAACTTTTCCCAAATCTTTTATTTCCTCCCACCGCTTAGGAAAACCTAAGCAATCCAAAGTTGCTTTTTGTACCAGCAAAGGTGTTGGCAGTGACACTAGCCAGTTTGGGGTAGTGGTTAAGGCAACGGGCTAGAAACCGGGAGACTGAGAGTTCTAGTCCAGTCTTAGGCCTGAAAGCCGGCTGGCTGACTTTGGGCCAGTCCCTGTCTCTCAGCCCTAGGAAGGAGCCAATGGCAAAGCAGGAGACTGAGAGTTCTAGTCCCGCCTTAGGCATGAAAGCTGGCTGGGTGACCTTGGGCCAGTCCCTGTCTCTCAGCCCTAGGAAGGAGCCAATGGCAAAGCAGGAGACTGAGAGTTCTAGTCCCGCCTTAGGCCTGAAAGCCGGCTGGGTGACCTTGGGCCAGTCCCTGTCTCTCAGCCCTAGGAAGGAGCCAATGGCAAAGCAGGAGACTGAGACTATGAAGGTTCTCAGTCATCCAGGTGGAATTGTCTGTAGCTTGAATCATGTCAACTGGATTTCTATTTTCTTAGTGGAAACGTTTCACTCCTTATCCAAGGAGCTTCTTCAGTCTGAGTAAAGTTAGTAAGGGAATCCTTAAATATGTTTCTAGGCTGGCTGTGTGACCTTGCACCTGGGGCTAGGTCATGGTTATTTTTGAGATGTTTGTTTCTAAATCCCTTTATCATCTAAAGGAGGATCATTAAGATTACCCTGCTGCTGTTGAGCTTGCGAAATGGTCTTAATCTTCCTAGGCACAGAAGACAAAGCAGGAAGGAAGATAGGGGAAAGGTTATGCCTGAGGCCCCCACCTCTATTCAAGGAAGGATTTTCCAAGTTGGCATGAATGGATTCCTTGACCCCTCTCTCAAACCACCTATCTTCTCTGTCTAAAATGTGAACATTAATGTCCTCAAATGAGTGTCCTTTTTCCTTTAGATGAAGATAAACTGCTGACTCTGGTCCTGTGGTGTTACTTCTCCTGTGTTGGGCCATCCTCCTGTACAAAGGTTGTTTGGTTTCTCCAATGTAGAGTTCAGAGCACTCCTCACTGCACTGGATTGCATACACTACATTGCTTTCCTTGTGTTTTGGAGTTTGATCTTTGGGGTGTACAAGCCTCTGTCTCAGTGTGTTGGTGGGTTTGAAATATACAGGTATGTGGTGTTTGCCAAATATCCGTTTTATCTTTTCAGACACGCCAGCCATGTAAGGAATGACCAGGTTCTTCCGTTTACTCTGAGTCTCAGCCCTCAAATTGGGCCTTCACTAAATCTAACTCTACCAGACCTAAAACAGTGACAGATAGGGCTGAGACTCAGAGTAAACGGAAGAACCTGGTCATTCCTTACATGGCTGGCGTGTCTGAAAAGATAAAACGGATATTTGGCAAACACCACATACCTGTATATTTCAAACCCACCAACACACTGAGACAGAGGCTTGTACACCCCAAAGATCAAACTCCAAAACACAAGGAAAGCAATGTAGTGTATGCAATCCAGTGCAGTGAGGAGTGCTCTGAACTCTACATTGGAGAAACCAAACAACCTTTGTACAGGAGGATGGCCCAACACAGGAGAAGTAACACCACAGGACCAGAGTCAGCAGTTTATCTTCATCTAAAGGAAAAAGGACACTCATTTGAGGACATTAATGTTCACATTTTAGACAGAGAAGATAGGTGGTTTGAGAGAGGGGTCAAGGAATCCATTCATGCCAACTTGGAAAATCCTTCCTTGAATAGAGGTGGGGGCCTCAGGCATAACCTTTCCCCTATCTTCCTTCCTGCTTTGTCTTCTGTGCCTAGGAAGATTAAGACCATTTCGCAAGCTCAACAGCAGCAGGGTAATCTTAATGATCCTCCTTTAGATGATAAAGGGATTTAGAAACAAACATCTCAAAAATAACCATGACCTAGCCCCAGGTGCAAGGTCACACAGCCAGCCTAGAAACATATTTAAGGATTCCCTTACTAACTTTACTCAGACTGAAGAAGCTCCTTGGATAAGGAGTGAAACGTTTCCACTAAGAAAATAGAAATCCAGTTGACATGATTCAAGCTACAGACAGGAGACTGAGAGTTCTAGTCCCGCCTTAGGCATGAAAGCTGGCTGGGTGACCTTGGGCCAGTCCCTGTCTCTCAGCCCTAGGAAGGAGCCAATGGCAAAGCAGGAGACTGAGAGTTCTAGTCCCGCCTTAGACACGAAAGCCGGCTGGGTGACCTTGGGCCAGTCCCTCTCTCTCAGCCCAACTCACCTCACAGGGTTGTTGTTGTGGGGAAAATAGGAGGAAGGAGTATTTGGTATGTTCGCTGCCTTGAGTTATTTATAAAAATAATAAAGGCAGGATAGAAAATAAATAAATAAATAAATAAATAAATAAATAAATAAATAAATAAATAAATAAATAAATAAATAAATGTAACTAAGCAGGATAATAAACAAACAAACAAACAAATACATAAATAAATGTAACTAAGGGAAGTCAATGTTTACCAGCTTTGCCCCCATTTAAATCCTTGGCTACAATAAGCATTAAATTCTATGCACTTCCAAGGAGTGGCCACAAGGTGACAATAGAGCTGTGGAATTTGGAAATATGACAAAGTTATGAGCTTCAGCCGAAAGCCTACACAAAGATGCTCATTCGTTTTTGCTCAGGTTGGGATAGGAAGGTAGACGAATGGGCAAGAAGCGCACACCACTGGTTGGGGAAGAGGGAGGGGATCCATACAGCGAGACCTCTTGTAATTAAGAATACAAAAACCCAACCAGAGCTTCTAAATAAAGTTAACAGTTCTACCATTAACAACATTGTGGGAGAATCAAGTTGGCTCAGTTGGATCCTTACTGCAATTAGGCACAATCATGGATTTCTAATCCAGCCCTCCCCAACCTGGTGATTGCAAAATTCTCATCCAGCATCCTAGCAGATCTGGGGATCTTATAAAAAGCTAGTCTGTATGTATGTACATATGCATGTATGTATGAGTTATTTATAAAATAATAAAGGCGGGATAGAAAAGAATGAATGAATGAATGAATGAATGAATGAATGAATGAATGAATGAATGAATGAAATGTATGTATAAATATATAAAACTATTGCTTATCACCAAAACAGCATTTTTTTAAAAAAAGAGATCAGGTTTCTTCATGCCTGTCATCATTCGTTTAATATGTACCCTATTGTTTTTGTCTTAGACACTCAATAAGTAAATTCTGGGGAGGTGGGAGGGGAATCCATGGGGTCAGGATCCCACAGCATCAGCCCAGCTGACTTGCTACCACGACAGCAAGAGATGTGATCATTTTCTTTTTCATTCTGCTTATTTTGCTTCCTTCAAAAAATCAAAATCACGGATCATTAAAATAATTCTTTAGTAGCATGCAAGGTTCAACTAGGGAATGAGAGCCAGTTTGATGTTGTGGTTAAAGGCACTGGACTAGAAACCCACGGACTGTGAGTTCCAGTCCTGCCTTAGGCACAAAGCCTAAGGGTGACTTTGGGCCAATCGCTCCCTCTCAGCCCTAGGAAGAAGGAGGCAATTTCTGAAACAGGTTGCCAAGAAAATAGCATAGACTTGTCCATGTCATTGCCAGCAGTCATGACTGAGTCAAAGCTGTGCACACCACACACACACACACACACACACACACACACACACACACACACACACGCAATAACCTCCCTTGGAGATACAGATGGCCCCAATTCTGCTGGTATATTGTAAACACACTGACAGAGTTTTGTTCCAAGGAAGCTTTCACTCTTGGATTAGATAGTTGAGTTTAGTTTTAAGGGTGCCTCTGATGTTAACTCTTGTCTTTTAAATATTTTAACTGTTTACATCAAGCTTTTAGTCTGCCTTTTGCATTGATTTTGTTGCACCCCATCCAGATTCTGGAAACAGTTTATAAATACTGTTAAGATAAACAAATGCATTAATTTATTTTTATATAAATAATATTAATATAAACACTGCAGCACCCAATATCAGAGGAAGGACTGGGTGGAGAAGTATGTTATCCATTTAATGATTATTTCCAAAACTTGACAAGATTTTGGAGAACTCACAAAAGAACACCCATATCTCACATAAAATGCTTGTATAAATAATCTCATGTCGAATTGTTGAACAAATTGCACAAGATTTTGGGATTTCACAAGACGGCAGCAACTTTCCATGTTGTTAAAATCTTGATCATGCTAAAATCTCCTATAATCTTCCTAAATTCTCTTGAGCAATTATTCAAGGGGAGTGGGGTGAGCTGGGTGCTGCAAAAGCAATATTTTACACTTGGACTGACAAAAATAAGTCAGTCTAAAGGAGGTTAACTGGTTGGGTAGATCAGAACAACTTCAATAATTTGACCAACACAAGGAAAGAGGAAGTACTGGTGGATGGGTAGGCAAAGATCAGTTTCCTTTCTTACTATCTCTGGATGGTCCATGGCATCTTTACCTTAACACACATTTCCAACATCTCTTAGAAGCTGTGAATATTGGTACCCAGTTTAGAGGTTTAGAAGGCCTGATCGCAGACATGCTATGGGCCTCCCACACATATGCAAAACGACAGCTTTTTCCCTTCCCTTCCCTTCCCTTCCCTTCCCTTCCCTTCCCTTCCCTTCCCTTCCCTTCCCTTCCCTTCCCTTCCCTTCCCTTCCCTTCCCTTCCCTTCCCTTCCCTTCCCTTCTACATTCAGAACCTGCTATGACAACCACAACATTTCCACTACCATCTTAGCCAACAGCCTGTGCCTGGGAAGCACCATGACACTCTCTTCCTCTTCCTCTTCCTCTTCCCCCCCCCCGTTCCTCCTCCTCCTCCTCCTCCTCCTCCTCCTCCTCCTCCTCCTCCTCAGCATTTTTCCGCTATTTTCACAGGGTCTGCTTTTTGGATCCTGAAACACCACTTTGCCTGATCATCCGCATCCTCAGGGCGCAGCCCATCAATTTGCATGTCCTTATTGATGGTGTCCTGCCATCTCTGTTTTGGTCGCCCACGTGACACTCTCTTATGTATCTACACAATTCTTCCTATGCTCCAAGGTGCTCCTGGCTGGACTCAGGCAGCCGCTAAACTCACTGGCCTTTGATAACAGTTCCTTCGCTCAGCCTGAACAGTAGCCTTTAAAAAGAAGAAATCCGAACAAATTGAGCATTCACCAATTGAAGCAAGCAAGGGCTGCTAGTGTTCAGATTCATTCTTATTTAGGCAAAGTCATTGGAGAGATACAGCGCCATCGACACTCCTGGTAAGGCATTTGGCTGATAGGCCAAGAACATTATTTCCAGTGTAGGTGTCTGCTGTATTGATTAAACCAGGGCAAGTCAATAACAGAAAGGCATGTGCCTCGACATCCGATAATGAAGCCCTTCTTGTGAACTTTCTTCTCCACAGACATGGGTTAATCATACCTTCTACACCCATCTAATACAAAGATCTTGCTGTCTTTAGAAACAAGGGGGCCAGGCAGAGATTCAGACCAACTACACTCCAATTCAAAAGTGATTCAGATGGGACACCCACTGTTTTCCTCGCTCCGGGCCCTCGGCCTTCGTAGACTGCGAAGCCGTGCATCGATCCCAGGGGCCAGGAAGGGTTACTCCCCATAAATAAAATCAAAGATGCTGGTGTTCTTTTAGCAGAGGGGGGCATCCATATAACCCTACTGAGCAAAACTGAAAAACAGAACAGTAAGCAAAACGCACCCACATCGGCATAAAGCAGAAGTCGCCCGGCTCAAAAATCTTAGGGACTTCTCCCTCAGGGAACTGAACATAGTATGCAATATGAAATGGACTTTGTCTGATTATCTCTGGGTTCTAGAACAAAACAAAAAATTGTGTATTTAAGACTGTCTTTTCTTGGGGCAGGAATCTGGGTTTTCAAATAAACTGAGCCTATTGCCCTATTTACCGACTAGAGAGACAAAGAGCAGGGAATGGAAACCAGCAAAATGCCCCATCATTCCGTCTCTTCAGTCTTATTCTCACTGGTGCCCCATCTATGGATTTTTCCAGGGCAAATTTGAGAATGAGTCCAAAGAGGGAGACTTTGACTTCAGCTGTAGAACTTCCTTGCAACGTTGTTGGTAGGCATGCAGACAACACACTCATCAAGAGTATGTCGGAGAACGACATGTGAGTACATATCCCTATCAAAAGGAGGCATGGAATACTGCGCACTCAACTACGGGGTTGTGTGTCAGCGATAGCTCCTTGAGAATAATATTACAGAGGAAACATATTCACTATGTCATCTTTCTGATTGTATTGCAGCGAAGTAGATCTTTGTTAGGAAGAATCAGGATGGACCCTGTGGCTTATGCTTTGAAAAAAATAAAGTAATTCTGGGTCACAGAGGCACAGCGACCCTGTAATGCTACTTCAAAGCTACCTGCAGGCTTCTACAAATGCATGGAAGGCTGAGAGTTTGGCCATTCAATTGCAGATAGGCCCAGCATTAACAATTTGAAAATGTAAAGAAGCAGAGAGCTGGGGAAACAGTCTGTGTTAGTTCTTGAGGAGCAAACGCTCTGAACAGTTCCAAACTGGGCTTGGGAAAACTCAGCAACAGTTTTGTCACCATCCCTAATTGGAAAATCATTCACTTTCTTGTCCCCACCCAAATCCAACGATGACGTTTGGAACCAACCACACTCCAAACAATATAAAGTTCAGGACTATCCTAGGCACAGAAGTCCTGGGTCTTTTAGATTTTTTGGATGCCTTATGGCCACACTAAGAGGCCAGGTGCCCTGGGAAAGTTCCCTTAGTAGCATTCAAGTGGCTAGGCTGGAGATGTGCTAATTTGGACAACAACTTGAGCCAAAGATATTCAGTATGACATGATTGTTCAATATGATATTCAACAACCCATTATGGGTCTAAACATAATTAAAGTCCTGCTTCAAGATACTGAATTTGGATCTTTGGTGACATTACATTCCCCTGCATGAATCTTTTGAGACACAATGGCTTGGCAAATCCACCTCTCTTTTTCCGCTGCAGTTGAGAACCAAAGAGGCAAACTACATAAGCTACGGTTCTTTTTCAATCAGCTGTTCCCTTTAACTGGAGGTTAGAGGAGCTTATTGTCAAATTCCTACTAAAACAGCACAGTGGTTATATGTTTTTCCTCGTATGTAAGAAGCTGCTGGTCTGTTTCCTGAATGGCAAATGTTACTCTAGTACAAAATGGGACAACCTGTCAATAGTTTGGGATGTTTTGTGCCCTGACATCCTAAAAAAGAGATTATCAGTCCAAGGAGTGGTTTTATGACTTCACTTGATAGAACTTAAAATGATGGATTTAAGGGAGTTAGGTCTTAGAAAAGACCTGTGAGTTGCAGAGAGGGATTGTGCAAACTCAAAGCTTAAAACGTTATGGCCAACAACTGGTTCTGGAATGCACAGATGCATGCTGTAATTGCCCATCGTTCGGAATGGGAGGCAGAAACCAATAGACAGAATGATCTCTTATGCTATTTTTCTCTTTTCTAAGCCAGATGAAAGCAAGCTTTGGGGCAGGGGAGAAGAGAGATGAGTCACCTTTGTACTCTTGGGCAGTTTGTGTATCTATACACTTATTTTTAGAATGGTTTGACAGTTATCCAAAGGTCTGATGTTAACAGATGGCCTGCCTTAAAGACTCATATGTTCACTAGCATGCAATTCCGAAAAACGGTAAATGTACTCGAGAGCGTGCCATAAACAGCTTTCAATGAGTACTCCAAATCAAATTTCGTTACCACACTTCATTAAAACTGATAGCAGGTAACCCAAGCTGCACTTAATTCCCAATCCAGTTATTCCAGGTAACAGGCAAGTACAGTTAGTTAGCTGCCTACTCTCCGTTTCCCAAGGTAGATGCCATTTTGCCCTATTTCTTTTTCCATCCATTATGTTATAGAGTTGAAAAACCTGAACTTGAAGAAAAAGGAGCTGATCGTCCAAAAGTGGATTATCTCTCAAAGGTGAGAAGATAAGTCAGAAACCATCCATGATTCTCCTCCCTGGTGTTAAATGTAGTAATAGTAGTAACAATAACAGTAATAATAATGTTGCTGATAGTGAAGTGTCTACAAAGTCAGCTAAATAAACACATCAAATACCCATAGAACCTTAATCAACAGGTTAACCATCTATTACATGGTAGGAAATGGGACAACTGGCTTCCAATATTTGTGTACTAAGCTGAAGATCATGAGAATCTCTTTCTAAGAGTAACTTCTAAGTGATCTCATCTTTCCTTCAGATTTGTTCTCTATATCCGTATTTCCTTTCACTAATTCTCATTGGCTGCAACCATGCAATTATTTTGGTGCATTTCTTTTTTCTTTTCTCAATTAACCCCTATGTCAAAGTCCTCCCGCTTTATCGCCATACATGTTTGGCACCCTCCTTGAGTCAGCAGACTGATTTTCCATGCTACTCCCTTCACTGTGCTATTGCAGAGTTATGGCTATGGCTATGAGGAAGTTTTCCAAGGTAAAACTTGGAAGGTAACACAATCAGAAATGGCAGACAGAATTTCAGATCACTCCCTCTATTGCCAAGCTCAGGTGGTGTGACTGCAATGAGGCCAAAATAGTGTCACTGAGGCCCAAACAATGTTAGGTTTTAGGCTAAAATATTGTTCTTTATCTAAAAAGGATGTTTATTTGAACTCTTGTAGGTCAGAGACCCAAGTTTGTCCTTCCTAGTTCAGCCTTTCATAATCTAATACCTTTCGCCACACCACAAGTTCCCAAATTTTCATTCAACTTTAGGAGGGCGTGAAGTTGGGGCACGCTACCCCAGTATTAACTAAATATTGGGACCTGTGAGCAAATGGGCTACATTAATTCTATTTCTGCAGGTGATGTTGCTATTTCAATTAATCAGTGCAAATCATCATTTTTGTACCATTATCTTCTATACTAACAACAACAGAAATAAAATATGCCCTGATCTTTATTTTCATTCATGCTTCTAATATCCCTTCTTAAGAAGCACATCAAGTCACAAGAATAAGCCCACCCCAAAGAGCAGGTGTGAACATGGCTCTAGACATTTGCCAATGATAAGAAAAAAACATCCTAGTCACTGAGATGAAATAAAGTTCCTGCATGTCCATGGGCAGGACAAAGATCCGCAACCCAATGAACTGTCCATTCTTCACATATTACATACGTGTCTGCAATCATTAAGTAACATACATTGGGAAGCAGGCACTGGATGTGGTTCATTATCAAGCACTAATTCAATAACCATCCTGGGCTTGCCCACCTTTCTTCTGGGAACTCAAGGAGGTGTACATTGTCCTTCCTCCCATGTATTACTATCCAAAGCACCTTGTGTGACAAGTTTGACCAAGAGAGATTTACTAGCTATCCAGTGAGTTTCATGGTTGAGGATCTGAACCTGTGCCTCCCCAGTTCTACTCTAACCACAATACTATGTCCTAAGTATCTGAATATGAAATTTGATACCTATTTGCTATGACTTACATGGTTTTACAAGGCAACAACAGCAGTTCATGGAAGATAGGGCTATCAGTGGCTTCTGGTTTTGATGACATTCTGCTACACAGAATCAAAGGCAGCACATGAAGCTCGTACATTAAATATTAGTTGCTGGGGAGTAACAGTGCAAGAAAGTTATTTCCCTGCTGCCATGCTTGTGCCATGCTAAACTAGATGGGTCATTGATTGGCCTAATCCAGCAGAGCTCTTCTTATGTTCATTTTATGAACTGTATGGAAGAACAGCTCAATCTGTGCACCTGACCACCCATATCTTGAATATGTTACCTATTGGGGTGACAAGTTTTAAATCCCAGGATGACTGCCCACTATTCTTTCCTGTCAGTGAATCCCAGGATGAACTAGCAAGAGATAATCTAAGATCATAGGTGGAACTGACATTATCGCAGAGACATCATTAAGAGTCATACTGTAAGGGCTACATACTCCCTTAAAAAAAACCTAATGCTTTTGTGAAGAAAAGTAAAGGAAAGCCCTTGGGATGTTTTCCTTAGCACAGCACTTTGGAAATTGAAAAAGAAGAAACCGAAGCAGCAGCACTAGAGAATATTCTATTAAGAGATAACCAGAAATTCTCTGTAAAAGAGACAATCTACATAAACACACAATGATTCATTCAGGTACCCACTGAAACAAGGCAACAAATAATACCCTGTCTCAAAGAACATACTCTTGAGAATTTTATTTCCAAAGGTTGACTTCATCAACCTATGATCTGGATTCTTTGGCACCCCATGCTGAAGGTCAAAAGTAGATTTGAGGATGAACCTGGCATTTCCTAGCTCTCTACCAAAATGCAAAATGAGAAAATGAACTCACATTTAATTATCATTGTCAGGAACATATGACAGGAGATGTTTAAGCATCTTTGACATATGGTGGCCTCCAGATATAATTTCCATCTGACTGTGTAAACAAGATTTTGTTTCTTTGTGTGCAAAGAATAGGAAGGAGAGAGAGAAATGGAAAATCCCAGCACACTCTTGACAACAGTTGGCCTTTTGACCTCTGTTTGGACAGTCCACAGTCTTGTCGTTGATGTGTCTCCTTCCATGAAGTTGGGCTATAGTTCTTAGGAAGGGCTTCATGCCCAGAAGAACCGGCTGGCTTCTGATCTCTGATACACTGGCATGCACTGCTGAACACACTGGAATAACATGCAGCTATCTCGGCACAAACTAATGTTCTACTGCTAACAATGTGCTTGGAAGTGGAAGGCTTACTGTCAAGTTTGAAAATCAGACTTCTAAACTAGAATCAGTGTTCAGTGCAAGGCCAGAAAAGACGACCGGAATGAGTTCATTGAATATTTATGATTCATAACAGACAAGATAGCAAGCCCAATGGTGTTTCAGACTAAACAGCCCTTCCCCTCCCTCAAGGTACTAATTAACGCCAACGGTGGTAACTTAGGATTCTGGCAGCCTTAGAATTTAGAAGATTCACAGAAGGCCGATGGCATGCGGTATTTGCTTTTCCTCAGAAAGGCATTTCCCTGAGATCATCTGTCATGTAAGTGAATCCAGAATTACCGTTTGGAATATGGACTCATTACAATTTCTCCTGGCCCCTCCTAGGATCTGGTTTGAAAATTACACCTCTCTTCCCCTCCCTTTTTTTATTGCAACTCTGACCATCTTTCTAGCACTAATCACCTTTCTACAGATAGCAAGCCAATTAGTTAAGGGTAATCTAAAGAAAAGCAATACATCTCAGAATCACTTTGTTTCTTAGCCACTGCACTTATTGTTTAGCGCAGGGCTTTCCAAAGTTTTCCCGCGGCGACACACCAACCGGCGTTGGTGTGTCGCTGCGGGAAAACCCGGAAGTGTGGCAGCGTGCAAAAACCCGGAAGCGCTGCTGCCGCTTTCAGGTTTTGCGCGCTGCAGTTGGTGTGTCGCCGCGGGAAAACCCGGAAGCACTGATGATGATCAGCGCTTCCGGGTTGTGTGGCGACACACCAGACTGTGTGTGGCGACACACTTTTGTGTCGCGACACACAGTTTGGAAAGCTCTGGTTTAGCGGGTAGGCTGGACTATGAGAGCCAGTTTGGTGTAGTGGTGCCCCAGGCCCATTTTGGAGGAGTCTCATTATCCTAATTCAGAAACCACCATTTTCTACAACGTTGAGGCAGGAAACAGAAGGAAACTGGAGTATACATCCTAAATCAGTTCAATGCCCAAAGGCACTGGGCTAGAGACCAGGAGATGGTGAGTTCTAGAACCGCCTTGGGAACAAAGCCAGCTGGGTGACCTTGGGCCAGTCCCTTTCTCTCAATCCTAGGAAGGAGGCAATGGCAAACCACTTCTGAAAAACCTTGCCAAGAAAACTGCAGGGACTCATCCAGGCAGTCTCCAGGAGTCAAGGTTAACTCAAATAAGAGAGCCAATGTGGTGTAGTGGTTAAGGCACCAGGCTAGAAACCGGGAGACCGTGAGTTCTAGTCCCACCTTAGTCATGAAGCCAGCTGGGTGACCTTGGGCCAGTCATTCTCTCAGCCCTAAGAAGCAGGCAATGGCAAGCCACTTCTGAAAAACCTTGCCAACAAAATTGCAGGGAGTTGTCCAGGCAGTCACCAGAAGTCAGCACTGATTTGAAGGCACATACACACACCAAATGTTGGATTATTGTTTAAATCTTAATAGCTTAACTTGGGGGCTCGATCTGTGCCCCAGACCCATTTTTGAGGAGCCTCATTACCATAATTCAAAAACCACCATTTCCTACAACACTGACGCAGGAAACAGAAGGAAACTCGAGTATACATCCTAAATCAGTTCAATGCCCAAATTAGGTTTAATCACCATCATGCTAAGCTGCTAAGATTCTGGTCTTAGCGAGGAGAAAGCTATACTAGTCCTTACTTCCAACAGAAAACAATAAGGATAATGCAAACATTCTATCAGGTTTAAGCAAATTTGCTCCTTGACTGGCTGTATCTCTTGTCCTGATCTGTGTGCACATACTAAGAGTATACAATATAAAGAAAAGGAAGTTCCAACTACATTGGGGTCTTCCTAAGAGAAGGCAAACAAATTAATGAAAAAGGCGTCAGATGTGGTATGTTCTCTTATACAATGCAGTCAGATGAGTGCATCTAACTGAGGTATGTTCTCGAAGTTGTACTAAAGACCTGGAAAAGGTAGATTTATCCTTAAGATTTTTCCCGGGCAAAATCAAAATGTCACTTGGCACTGCAAAAGGCTAAATAGCTAGCTATTTTCATAAGATTTATGTTTTAGATAATGCCCAATGTGGATTTATGGTGATCCTCAATATAGCAGTATCTGCCGTGAGACACAGTGAAAAATAAACCATGTGAACCAGTATAGGAGGGCAAACAAGCAGGCCTCCATAGCTGAAATAGTAATAATTCCTACAAAAACATCGTATCAATACAATCTGCATTTTCTGGCACAGCACAGGAAGAATACTAAATAACGACTCTCGCACCAAATGCGGGAAATGACTTTTTGCATCAAAGCACCCCTAATCCTTATTTAAGCCACGAGATACGGTGTCACATTGGTTAATTAATTTGAATTCTGCAGCTTCTCATTCCATCTGTCCCTTGAAGCTGGGCCAGCAGTTTTGGCTTGCAAGGCTACCGTGACTTCATTACAATGGCAGCTGAGCATCGTATCTTTGCTGCACTGCACTGGTGCAGGTGTGACTACTTCCCAGCGTGTGCAAAAATCTTACAGGTGATTCACAAGCATTTTCTATTCACCCTCTATAGGTGGTTTATTGTTGGTGGGATATGGCTGATCCAGATAAACCATTCCAGTATGACAAACAGGCCATGATAAAATTTCCATGTCTCACCAAGGTTGATCCAAGGTAATGGTGGTTCATTCAGATCCAGAGGAACACAGGTATATCACGGAATTAACGTTCCTAACTATGATGATTCTGTGCAGCTTCCCATTTTAAAGAGGACCAACAGAGAACCAAGATGGGCTGCTTATCATCAGAGCTATATATCATACAGTATATATCATATATATCAGAGGAGCTCCATATAGTCAACTGTAAGAATTTGGTGCTAAAGGAGGTTTTTGGCTGGAAAAAATACACAGAAAAATAGATTCAACTCCCCCACACATACAGTAGATTGCCGTCTCAGATTTGGAGCAAGTACCCCTGCGACTGCTTTGTTTTTCTTTTTTTAAAAAATGGGATAACTATTATCACAAAGTGATCAACAAGGACCTTTAAATCAAATGAGGATAAATATTTTTTTCTGTGAATCCTTTTGACCGATTCCTGAGACATAAAAGTTAGTGCAGTTTGTAACTAGAGGTCTATAGTATCTTTCTCTCTCTAATGCATATATTTTTAAACAAGCCTTTGGATTCTCCTTTTATTTTTAAGTGATGCCCTTTACTTTTGTTTCTCCTGACCCTCTCTGGGTTCTAGTTTTTGCACTGCAGAGATTTTTGGTTGCCGCCACATCCATCGGAACAAGGAAAGAGGAGGTTGTTCTCAAAGGCCAGCATGGGCTTCTTTTAATCACATCTGCTGTAGAGCTAACTCATGCCAATACACCACTGCCGCAGTCTTGCTTTGAGAACTGAACATCGTGGAAATCAGAGGCTGATTTCTGTGCCTTGACAGCCTTGCAAAGAGGAACCTGGGAGGCAAACCCTGCCTGTCTCACACCTGAATGACAAGAGATAAAACTGGTTCAGATTTGGGCCAATCCAGCTGAAAATCCAACTCCACCTTTTCCTTTCCCTTCTCGAAGGAGGCTCTTTAATGACAAATCCTCTCTGTAAAACGTAGCATTAAGCAATGCAAAATTTTTAAAAGGAAGGAAGATGTGGAACTCTTTATGCAGCAGGAAAGATTCAAACCACCACTGACTGGTATAAGCACCTAGCCAAGTATTTTCGAAATGTTACCTTTGTGCAAAAAGGATGATAGGAAGAGGTGATTACATGGAAGGACAAGCTTCCCAAACAGAGGATTATGAATAATTACAGGTCTCTGTATTTTATTGTTGTGCTTTCTGGCCCAAAATTAAAGATTCAAGTTCACAGTCCAAGTGAATTGGATAGGAAGACACCGGCATTAGGACCAACCCGTTCAGGTTGATTCGCATACTTGGAATTTGGAGAATTCTTATAAACATCTGTGGGGAAACTAAACCACTTATGCAATGGCCGCTGTGGGAGACAAAGCTCCAGTCCCTTGCTATAACAACGGTCATCCTCTCTGGTTTCCTCCCTCCAGACATTCCCTTCGACCTCTGCTGCCTTTTCTCCCTTTTCTGGGCTGATGTCCAAATAAAGTATCTAGGCTACAGCCAATCATCTTTTTTTTATTTTCCAAACAGCCTTCTAGGTCCCATTTAGGGCAAGAAGACATTCTTGGACATAAAGATGATGCTGGAAGCCGGCATTTTGATTGTAACATGCCTGCTTTCCATTCTTATTTTTAATGGGTGAATCTTGTAGGGCACATCGGTTGGTGGGCACCAAGGGAAATGTTTCCCAAGGGAAATGCTGCACCCCACTGGTACCCACTGTTGACAAGTTGGGGACCCCACTGCAAAGGTTACAGACTAACCACTGGAGACACCAAAGGATTCCAATGGAACAGATCTACTTCTGACTTGAAATGAGTCAGAAGCCCACTTCTATTTTTATTCTGCCATGGAACCAATTTGGAGTAAAAAACACGTACTAAGCTGAGGAAGGGCAATAACCAATGAAGGAGGAGCTACTGTGACAAATATCAAAACTCTCAAATTGCCCACCTTTGGTCATGTGGTGACAGAAAGCATTCTTCACATAAAGTTCTTCTGCCACTTTTTAAAGAACCGTGTGTTTTGGGAACATCAATTCCCATTTAAATTAGCCAAAGGTAAGATTGCTATTGAGGACAGGAAGGCCTGGCGTGCTATGGACCATGAGGTCACGAAGAGTCGGACACGACTAAACGACTGAACAATAACAACAAGATTGCTATCCCCCCCAAACCACCCCCTAAAAAACAGAATGAACCCATCCCTTTCCCACAAAGTCAGTTTTAATTCTATGAAAAAACAAATACATTTTGGCAAGCTGAATGGGCCAAAGCTTCAATCAGAAAAGTGCTACTTGTAATTGCCACCACCCCCTCCCGCAAAAGTGGTTATAGGTTTTCCTTAAAAATAAAATGTGCTTAACTTCTCTCAGAGCTGCTGGCACAAACAGAGATGTCGAAGTGTACATCTCCGTCTTTTACTGCAGACAAGAAACTCACTAAAATAGATAAATAATGAATGTGTCTTGGGAACTCCATAGCTGGTTTTGCAAGACGCCAGGAAAAGGGAGTGCAGAATGCTCCATATTTTTGTTATTCATGAATCTTTGTTCTGCAAAACAAAATGTATGTGTGTGTGTGTGTACACAGAACATCTCCCATACAATTTAAGTTTCTGTTCTCTGAAAGTGCCAGCCCAAAAGCAGAAAGATAAGTTATGAAGACATATGCAATTTGCTGTGATGAATTGTGTGCATGCTTCAGTGATCAAAACTGCAGCTGAGACCTATTATATTTAATGATGTAGACACAGTTCCTATGAAACAATCAAGCATACATTGTTTGTCTGGACAAGCAACCTAGTTTTCTTGCTCTGGTACCTAATAGCTGTTTTAGCCATCATGGTAGAATAAGGGGAAGCTACTTCACGTAGACTCTTTTATGGACATCAGAAGTGAATTGTTGACTCATCTAGTTTGGTGTTTTCTATTCTGACCAGCAGCAGTGGCTTTCTGTGGTCTTTCCAGATATCTTTTCAATCTCTGAACCCCTTTTAAATGGAGATGCCAAGTCTTGCTTGCTTTTATCACTTGCATACTGTACTTTGCATACAAGATTCCGTTTTCCTTAAAAACTGAAATATATATTTTTTGGAGTCATGTAGAATTGTTTTTTAGAATTTTTAATCCCACCTTTATTATTTTTATAAATAACTCCAGGCTAATTTCAGCAGGTTATTTTTGTTTTTTGACTCCAGGCATTTCCTAGTAGGACCACTCATAATCGTAAGCTACAATTAGAAGCAACATTTTGAAATTTACAAATTGTGTAACAAGATCAAGACAAAGCCATCCAAGGGAACAAACTACTTTTTGCAACAATTGTCAGGCAGTTGAGTACAGGTAGTCCTCATTTAACAACCATTCATTTAGTGGCAGTTCAGACTTAAGACGGTGCTGAAAAAAACGACTTACAACCGGTCCTCACACGTACAACCATCACAGCATCCCCGCAGTCACATGATCACGATTTGGGTGCTTGGCAACCGGTTCACATTTATGACCATTGCAGCGCCCCATGGTCACATGATCGCCATTTTCAACCTTCTCGGCTGGCTTCTGGCAAGCCAAATCAATGGGGAACTGCGTGATTCTTTTAACAACCACTTGGTTCATTTAATGCCCACAGTGATTCACTTAATGACCACCACAAAAAAGGTCATAAAATTGGGACAGATTCACTTAATGACTGCTTCGCTTAGCAACTGAAATTCCGGTCCCAATTGGGGTTTTTAAGCAAGGACTCTCTGTATTGCTAGTCCCATAATAATATCAAGGAAGAACTGAAAACAGAACAAGATTTCCCAAGGCCTGATAAAATTGTAGCTGAGATGAGATTTGAACTCAGGAGTTCTGAAGCCACAGACCACAGTTTTAGTTGCTGTCCTATACTGATTCTCCTTGCTGCTTTAAAATTGGATATCCCGTTCCTAACTACATTTATGCTGATTTTCATGGCTGTTTTCTAAATGATGCTGTTAATCAACAGAGAAGAACTGCATGTGGCTGTCAGCAAGATGGTTCAGCTATTCTGCAAACCAATTAAATGGCAGAGAAAGATAAGTGTCATGGGATGTTAACCTTAACAGGACCTGAGAGGGTGGGTGACAGCAGGTTCAGTTTGCAAAACCTGTGACAAAAGAGCTCAGAATAAAACAATTATAAAGGCATCCCTTTAAAGTTCACCATAGTCTTTGAATCATCAAGACAGAAGGGTTGAAATGAAGATGTGCTTTCTTCACGGATAAAGCAGCGGCCACCTCAAACACCTAACACTTTGATTTTCATTCATGAGCAAATACGGACATCACATACCACAGCTTCTGGAACGATTGTAAGCAACCTATCAGATAAGATGGAAGAGATTTACAATTCTACCACATCAGCTTTTCTTTCCAAATATACTGTAGCTATGGTAGTGGGTTTGGGCCTTCCACATGACAGGGGATGTAATTTATTTAAGGCATGTTCTCCTAATTACACAGAGCCTCGTGTGGCACAGAGTGGTAGGCGACAATACTGCAACCGAAACTCTCCCCACGACCTGAGTTCGATCCCAGCGGAAGCTGGTTCTCAGGTAGCCAGCTCAGGTTGACTCAGCCTTCCATCCTTCCGAGGTCAGTAAAATGAGTACCCAGCTTGCTGGGGGAAAGGTAATTACGACTGGGGAAGGCAATGGCAAACCACCCCGCTCTATAGTCTGCCAGGAAAACGTCAGCGAAAGCGGCATCCCTCCAAAGGGTCAGTAATGACTCGGTGCTTGCACAGAGGACCTTTCATTCTCCTAATTAGGGTTTTATATGGACAGGATCCTCTACCATTTGTGTTATATAGGTCTCTCTTGTGATGTGCTAGACACAGCATGGCAGCCAGTATTTCCTTTTTCAGTTACCCTTTCCAGTTTGGGTGACTAGGTAAATATTATATTTTTAACACACTTGGAACAGAGAAGTTACAAGGTTCAGTCCTTGGTTTCAGAATAAAGACAGATCAAAGGAGGGACCTTCCACTGAAGTTCATAGTTAGCTGCCACTATTCAGAGAGAAAAGGAAAGGTTAGATCAATGCAAGATCTGATCTAAGATTGCTATTGATTAGGACTGTGCAAAGCTTTGATTTAGAGCAGGGCTTTCCAAACTGTGTGTCGCGACACAGTACTGTGTCGCCTGGGGCCCCACGTGTGTCGCAGCAGCGGTGGCGGGCCATCAGCGCTTCCGGGTTGTCGCACAACACATCAGGACACTGATGCGCTGCCGCCACCGCCACAGTGCGCAAAACACCGAAAGTGCGCCGCCGGCACTTCTGGGTTTTTGCGCACCGCAGCGGTGGCGCTTCCGGGGTTGTGCGCGCCGGCCATTGGTGTGTTGCCAGTGGCAAAAGTTTGGAAAGCCCTGATTTAGAGATTCAGTTGTACAGCAACTTGACTGAAGCTCAACACTGAATGGGCCATCCAAACTGGAAAGTTGAGCAGAACGGTGAACTGCAATGAATAACTGTGAGTTAATCTGGATGCTTTTGTGCCTATGCTGAACATATATTCATATGGCTATTGTCAACATACTTTTACTGAGCCCAAAGCCCCAGGGGTGAGTTAAACAAAATAAATAAAAATAATTACTTAAAATATTTTCATGTGGTGCGGTGAACAGAGGAAAATTCAACTCCGTTCAATCTTCTCTAGGTACGAGTGATAGGAAATCTTTCTGCAAAACCCTTTTGAATCACATGCGTGATTTCTAAGCTGCTCTCTCTTTGCAAATGCTCTCCTTCCCCCCCTTTTTTTCTTTTTAAATATACCTATCATCAGAAAAAGGCTGAACTGGACTCTAATGAGAACATTTATCAGTGTGTATATTTTTATCGCATACCTCCACCGTAGTGTTTGCAGAAAGAGTGAGTTATGTCTGTGCCGTTGCGTCTGGAGGCTCTGCAGCTCGGGCCAGACATTTGGACGTTTATGACAAGGAGCTGCGCATTGTCTCTTGGCAGCGTACACTCCTGCCCATCTGCTGGGATGGCAAGGTGCCTGCATAAAAGTTGTTTGGACCTTTGCCCTGGAGGCATAAAATGCCAAGCAGCAATAGGTTTCAATGGGCAATCCTGAAAGCTGGCTCTACATTCTTGTCTCTTTCCCATTTCTCTTTCCGGTTGCGAGTGCCTTCTTGATGCCAGCTCTGCTGTGTTAGAAAATCTAGGCACTCCAGCACACATATTTGGGCATACTTACAGGAACCAGCAATTCAATCTATGGTTTCCACCTGGTTTCCTTCTGCCACACCCACCCTCTCTCTGCTAGTATCTGACACATGTTATAATGCCAAGCTATGTATGGATATGTATATGTATATATTTTTTCATCAGAACAGCTCCATTAATGGCATACCAAGCAAATGGGCTCTATTGTAGAGGAAGCGACTTGCTGAACAGTAGCTATTTCCCTGAAAATGGATACAGGTAGTCCTCACTTAACAACCACAATTGGGACTGGAATTTTGGTTGCTAAGTGAAGCTGTCATTAAGCGAATACGACCTGATTTTATTACCTTTTTTGCGGTGGTTGTTAAGCAAATCACCACGGTCGTTAAGCAAACCACATGGTTAAGTGAATCACACGGTTCCCCATTGATTTTCCTTGCCAGAAGCTGGCTGGGAAGGTCGAAAATGGTGATCATGTGACCATGGGACGCTGCAACGGTCATAAATGTGAACCGGTTGCCAAGTGCCTGAATTGTGATGTGACTGCAGGGACACTGTCACGGTAGTAAGTGCAAGGACTGGTTGCAAGTTGGTTTTTTCAGCACCTTCGTAAGTCCGAACCTTCGCTAAATGAATGGTTGTTAAGTGAGGACTACCTGTACTTTTTTACAACTACAATTTTTGGTCTCCCACCCAGGTCTGAGCCTGCTCAGGTGTTTTCAAAGATCAGCCAAAGTCAGCTAGATGTGATTTATCTTTAACTCTTCTGGTTGTCTAAGAGCTCAGCGACCTGCATTTCCATGCAGATCACAGAAAAAGAGGCTACAGTATACGACTTTGCAGGCTAATTTTGGGGGTTTATTTACAAAGCTGGATATCAATTCAACTTTCTAAACTAAATTCAAAATCTGATATGTGCATATGTTTAAAAAGTGAATTGAATAATTAATCATAAAGAGTGGGGAAAAACACCTTGGAAAAAAAAACCAAGGGGCTACAGTGAAAGGACGGGGTTTTTAAACCGTTGAAATTTTTTTTAAAAGCTTTGAAAATTCTAGAGAAGCAGGATGCCTTCTAACATATAAAGAATTTGCAGCCAAAAACATACTAGAAGTGAAAGTTAAATGCCTAGAGCACTGTAAATTTTTAATTAATGTTAGTTATAATTATCTGATGGTGCCTGACTGAGACCCAGCAACAGGGTTGGAAGAGATTTTGTTTTCCTTGTAATTTATTAGCTTTATAACTAATAATAATTAAAAATTAAATAAAATGCTCCAAGCCCCTTTGTAATAATCCTCTAAAAAAACCCTGAATTGGTTACACCAACTCTTATCTCCTTCTAAGAGCAAGATGACGTACGGTTGTTGTTGTTGTTTTTAAGATAAATTAAATGATAGTGGATCTTAGGGAATCCTTCCTTTATAGAAAACTTGGAGATGGATTTTAAGGGCAAGTGAAATGGAGGACAGGGATCCTGCTTGCTTATGGGGCCTTATAGAAATTATGTATGGAATTCATGCCTTCCATCCAATTTAGGACAAGTTTGTGGTTTGTTTCCAAAAACAAACACAAGCCATCTCTTGAGGTGCAATTTCTAAGCCAAGCACAAATTGTAAACTACAACACAAATTATACTAATGAACAAGCTGCTACTTTGCACTATTTAGAATTAGGAGGAGTTTTTGCTTGCTGTTGCGCAAACAAATGGAGCTTTGGAACCACAACACTAGCATTTGGAGCACAATTTTCAATGACTCAGTTGGATTATTCCAGAGCATCGAGTTCAGCATTTGGACATATGAAACCTGGACATCCAGTGGGGCTCCTAGAAGAGTAATGTTCCATAAAACTGACGCAGGACCCTAGATACAAAATCTATGGTTTTCAGGGGTGGCACCAAATTCTCTTATGTCTTTGGCTGGAAAAGACACACTAGATTTTACTTACAGGGGCAACATTCCCCATAATATGCTATTTTGGATGGTTCTAGGTTCCTCTAGGGTTGGCTCCAACAATTTGGTGGTTTGACTTACCTCCAGCACTGAAAAAAGACCAAATTCATTGCCTCCCACAAGCCATCAAACAAAACACCTGTGCTAGGGAAGAGATGGCAGGTACTTTCCTTCCCCCTTACCTGAGCCATCCCTTGGCTGTTCTATCCTTGCTTGCAATCATTTCAAAGGAAACGGTTTGATTAGCAGCATGCAAGCAAACAGTGGGAACTAATCTTTTAAACACAAATATTTCAGTGGTTAGGTGATGGCTCCTCACAAAACAGTGGGGGGAGGAAACTCATAGACTAAAAGCTCTCCTAAAGCATCTTTGCAATTCCACCATACTCATTCACAATTTGCTTAATGCAGTTTTGCAGATAATTAAGAAAGTCTGGGTCCAACCTTCTGATTAAATGCCCTGAGTGCTGTCTGCGTGCATGCAACTATCTCAGAGTTTATTCTTCCCTTCAACTTATTTTTTTTTCCAAAGGCTGCAAATTACTAGAATATGACAACATAATCTAAAAACACTGGGATATGTAAGCAAAAAGCTTATAGCTTTTAATAAAATTTGTTAGTTGGAAAAGGAGCTACCAGATTCCTAATTTTTAAACTAGCAGTTAACTTTAAAAAAAATAAAATACAGATTTCTTTTTTAAAAAAAATTCTAGTTCCTGGGTTCTTGTATCACTCTCTGGTGTGCCAAGAAATAAAACCAAAGTAGATCTACAGAGGCTGGTCCATTCTGCAAGGGTTTAGACCTGTGGAACAAAGCGAATGGATTGGGAACTCAGCGGGAAAAGGATATGTACGAAAAGGCTGCCCCCAATTCTCGACAAGAGAAATGACCAAGTGCAATTTTAGAATATAACATATAGCCTTCATAACCTATTTTAAAAATAATCATAGTCAACAGCAAACCTACAAAAATAACTAACATAAAAATAGCAACACTGTAAAAAGCAAAACAACGTTATCCACTGAGCAGCAGATCTCATTCGATCGAGAATGTATTGTCTGTATCTGTTGGATAAGCCAAAATGCCTTCAACCAGCTAAATCGAAAGAAGCTGATAAAGCCAGGAGGATCTAATTTGGAAGGATGTTCTTACAGCCTAGATGCCGTGATAGAAAAAGGTCCATCTCTGTACCATCCATCCATATAGAGCATGGGATGTAGCACAGAAACTCCAAGTCTACTTTTAATATGTGCATAAGAAAGGAAACAGCTCTCCTGGTTGTCAAGTTCTAAACTTAATAGTTGCAACTGATCTTGGGAACTGGCAAGTTGAAATCAAACTATTTATTCTCTGATCTCCATCAATCATGACGATAGCCATTTTGCTACTGAAATCATAATGTATATTTATAAATATTAAAGTAAAAGTAAAAGTTTTCTTCAAGATGAGCTTGGGTCCTGCTGCCTTCATGGACTCATCTAGGTTTTCTAGAAATCAGCAACTGTGTGGAAGTGGCTTGCCATAGCTTTTTGCAGGATATTTTTCTTGAATTCCTAGTGTAGCCATGGCCCTAGAATTCCCTAGAAATCTTCCATTCAAGCATTAATCAGGCCCAACCAGACTTAGCTTCCAAGCCAGCAAATATTGGCCTGGTGCTGCTACTTGCTAAGAACCTGCCAGCTTTATCACTTTGACTCAATCAGAAAATTAACAAAGGATCCAAGAAGATTATAGCTACAGTGATAAACAATAATACTGTATTTTAAAATATACACCTCTCATTCTCAAGGAGAAGACCGTCTGACAATCCAAGTCAGCCAGATAAGCCCGCTGTTTGCTTAGCTAGTTGGGGGATCCCTAAGGGGTTAACAGCAATTCACAATAAATTGCATGCACAGTTGCTTGATTACAGTTTCATCATGGATCCTAGTTAACTGACACTTTCCTAGCAGATAATGTTCAGCTAACATAGAGGTACACAACCTGAGATCCAAGGCTTATGTGTAGTGCCCCAAAGGTTTGAGTACAACCCTAACAATCTCCAAAAGTTGTGACCAAACTTAATTCTTAACATAATAGAAAATTGAAGAGCAAGTATGTTAACCATGTTTAATCTTCATTACATGAGAATGAAATGAAATGTAATTTTTGTCCTGGTCCTAATACTCCTTTTTACATTAGAAGCAATACAATTATGGGAAACTGTAGCTTGAATCATGTCAACTGGATTTCTATTTTCTCAGTGGAAACGTTTCGCTCCTTATCCAAGGAGCTTCTTCAGTCTGAGCAAAGTTAGTAAGGGAATCCTTAAATATGTTTCTAGGTGGCTGTGTGACCTTGCACCTGGGGCTAAGTCATGGTTATTTTTGAGATGTTATTTCTAAGTCCCTTTATCATCTAAAGGAGGATCGTTAAGATTACCATGCTGCTGCTGAGCTTGCGAAATGGTCTTAATCTTCCTAGGCACAGAAGACAAAGCAGGAAGGAAGATGGGGGAAAGATTGTGCCTGAGGCCCCCACCTCTATTCAAAGAAGGATTTTCCAAGTTGGCATAAATGGATTCCTTGACCCCTCTCTCAAACCACCTATCTTCTCTGTCTAAAATGTGAACAGAAGGAATTCCTTTCCAAGCTTGATTCTCAGGGTTTCTTTAGCAAGATTTATTGAGAAGAAAGGAATGCGGTTACAAGGATTACAGAAACTGAACTATTTCTTATCTACAATCGAACTATTTCCTATCTACAATCTATATCCCCAACATACATTAGAACAGATTCTTCCTTATTTTCTTTCTTATTGCTTTTATCAGTCTGGAAACTGACCGTTAAAAGCTTGTTCTGAGCTTCCATTCATTTACTTAAGAGTAAGCCCATTGATCAAAATGGGACTTATTTCTGAGAAGGCAGGAGTCCTCTCCTTTTAGTGAAGGGTTTAGTGAAGGTTTCAAATGAATTCTATTCAACCAGCAAATCAAGCAGCTGTAAGGAGATGTTTGAAAGAGATTACAGCTAATTTATGAGGGATCTATCCTTCCTTTATACAAAAGTATAGGGCTTCCCTTCCTTCCTTTATGAATAAGGAGTCATCCATTTAAAATTAACTCAAGAGCTAACATGTTCCCATGGTCATTGAATGTAATCTAGAATTAGTGATCATAAAGTCCTTCTACTTGTGGATAAATATGCTTCCATGAAGTATAGCGAATTATTTGCTTAGCAGAAACTGTTATCCTATTTCAAGTCCTCACTAGATCTTATGCCATAGCAGCAAAATATATCTCACATTCACCAGCTCTCTTCTAATACCTCTTCTCTTATTAACTTTCAGGAGATGTTGATGTTAGTTCAGCTTCCACAAATGCATATATCTGATCACGGTTTCACAAAATATTATTTTCAGGTGGAGGGATAATGGTAGCATAGGTTTCCAAATGTGCATCCCATAAACAACATCACGAGTGAAAAAAAAGCAGGTGCTATTTTGTTCTAATCATATACATTGGAAAACTCCTCTCTCTAGTGATGGGTTTCCAAACATGATGAAATTGGCATAGCACACAATGCCCTTATTAGAAGCATCCACAGGGAGAGTCAAAGGGCCAAATAACGAAAGCAGCATCATGCCACCGTGGTGCAAGTTCCACCCCTTTTGTATGTGCTGTGCGATGTCACATGCTGCTCTCATCATTTTGATGGAAGTGTCAGATCCTGGGGATGCCTCTACTGTAGCATGTTCACCAACATAATTCTATAGCCACTTATGAGCAATGGGGCTCAAGGCATTGTGTTGATAGGTCAAATGTCCTTGCAACTGATCCATGGGCACAGGGTCCCTTGTCTGGCAGAAGCTGCACTTCCGTACCTTTTCTCATGCCCAGTTTGGAAGAATGGAAGCTAATATAACTAGCAACACAGTAAAATCAATTCGGGGGGAAATTAAGATGGTGGTAGTTGAAGCCTCCTTCCCCAAGACAGGGTTGTCTTAACAGCACTGAAGTTATTCCCTTTTTAACAAGAAAATGATGGTGATCATCCAAATGAAATGATGCCAATTAAAGCACTAGGCATCCAAACTATCTGATGCACTTTGCTTTGATTGTAAGAAATAGCAAACCACAAACAATACAATCCTCAACTTGGAATCAAGTCCCTTTGCAAGTCTGAAATACTACTCTTGTAATAAAGTACTTCTCCCCAAAAAGTATTGTCTGATAAAAATTATTTGTGGCCACTAGAGCAAGACAAAAAGGAAAGGGGACGGGGGAACCTCTCTCCCATTTTTATAAAAAATAAATCAACCTTTCTGAACCACAATCTTGATTATTATTTTTTTGGAACCAGGATATTCAACAGCACAGAAACCAAGCTGAACCAAAAACAAAAAATCTGCTAACTTTATTCAAATATTAACAAGGTACAGTTAAAACTTTTGTAACTTATGCAAATGAGATTGCCAGTACAAGGTGAAGGAAGAAAATCCCTGAGAGGGAGAATGAACACAAAATCAACAAAGTGAAAAGATCAACCCTCCCTTCAACAGCCCGACAGCAGGAGAGAAGAGGCAGCAGCCTGGGAATTGGGAAAAGATACACATATGCATATATCCGGCCATTGTTTGCAAAGTTTAAGTGCATTGTGGTTTATAGCTTCTAAAGCTAAGAAACTGAAATGAAGCTGGAGTGATATTGGGAAGAATTTTAAAGTCTCTTAGCATACAAAGAACGAGAGAGGCCAGGAAAGAAACTGTTGGGGGTTTTCCCTTAAAATCTCTTTTAAAAAAACAAAACCAAAGGTGGAATGGAGGCATTTGGGGATGGCGCAACACCAGGAGGGCCAGAGCAATTTGCAAAAAATGAAATATTCACCTCGGAGCAGGCTGCTTGATGAAGGTCAACCCTCGTCTTGTGGAGACTATTTTAGCAGCAACTAATATAGGGCCTACTCTCTGAAATTCTCCTTTTACTGAGAGCCAAAATCACATCTGTTCAGCCACAGATTGCTGGAACAGGAGGGTGCAGGCATCCAAGAGGGATTACCCAGAGTTCTTGTGCCAGAGGCTGGCCTCAGGTATTTAGGAGCATCAGGGGAACACGAACTGCAGCTGTCACTGACACCCCTACTGTGAAATGGCGAGGCAGGATTAAAACAAAAAAACCCCACACAAAACGCAACCTCAAGGAAGATAGATGGCAGAGCTGCAGAGGTAGAAGCATTTAACCAGGTCACTTGGCTTAGTCCATGTTTTGTTGTAGACCCAAGACTGCCGTATGTATCTAAATAATGATTAACCGGGAACTGAAGGGATCGATGCCATCCCCCAATGTGCCTCAAGAACATGCTAGGCGTGGGGCCATCGTGGCTCTGCATGGTCAAGCAATGGAAGAGATGGAAAACCCGCGTCTGCTATACCATATCGGACTGCAGACCTATCTTTGTGCCCAAGAAAGCAGTGCTCAGATGGGATCCTGGAGATGAAAGGGTCTGTTTAGGCCACAGAATCCACCACCTTGCTAGGTGCAGAAGTTTTATCTGAAGCTCCCAGAAGGGGTGGCTCTCTAGCAAAGGGAAGCTCGCCACGTCTCTCAGTCATGGAACCTGCCTTCCTGTAACATCAACCCATTGTTGCACTTTAGCTTCCTGTAACATCAACCTAATCCTGCACTTTAGGGAGACATGAAACAGGAATAGTGTCAGGAGTCATCCCAAGGTCAGTGAGACAGTGTATTCCAAATGTCAGTTCTTTATTGCTCCAACCATACAGACAGAATCTTGCCAGACTAAGGCTATCCTAACTAACCTAAGGGGAAATAACCCAGGAGAGTCTAGGGCGGGGCTACTCTGACTCTCTTTGACTCCCTGCCAAGACTCTCTAGACAGTGAGACCGCTTATCTCCTTGGAAAGTGCTCTCTCTTTCCTGAGAACCAGCGGCAGCCTCAAAATCCACCACACATAGATTCTCTCTCTCTATTTTAGTGGGCTTTCAATAGGGACGTGCAGTGCTTCCAGTCCAAAGCCAAAACATTTCTTCAAAGCAGGCACAAGCGCACCCATTGCTCCTGTCAGTGCCTCCTTCAAGAAGCTGTATCTTTCCCAGGCCTCACACAGTAGCTGCGCAATCCCAGGAAAATACGCAATTAAGGAGGTGCCAAAAGAGTGACATACCTGAAGCACTCATCTTGCCTTGTCCTTGACTTAATTGTCTACTATGCAAGCCTGGGAAAACACACAGCGTCTTTAAACAGGTGCTGACAGGCGTGTCATGCAGACTCACTCATGCTCTGAAGCAGCTTTTTGGTTTTGGATCCAAAGGGGTGAGGATCCCGACTTTTTCCACATATTTGAAGAGTCAAATCCCCCATCACTTCCCTCGATTTCCAATCCCTGAATTCTTCTCATTCCCTTATTTTTTTTTATCTCTTTCCACGTGTCTGAATGCTTCTTACTGTGGTGTCCAGGGTGAGGGTCTGACCAGCATCCTCATACATGAAGAGTCTCTGTTAAGGCCACTTCTCTCCATCAACTCATTTCTTTTGTTTAGGGCTTAGCGTTTGTTAGTTAACAGAGGAAGATTTCATCATGTGAACCGAATCTACAGACCCAGGTGGAAGAGCCACAGGCTTCCCACCTCGCCTGTGAATTGGCAGAAACAGCTCTTGGCTAGTCTTCTCCAACCTGGTGTGTCCCAGGTGTGCTGAGACTGTAACCGCCAGGATTCCAAATCAGCCAGAGCGGTTAGCTATGCAGTCCACCATATATGGAAGGTGCCAGGTTGGCGAAGCCTGGTTTATATGGTATATGACCAGAGGTGGACAGGTCAGTCCATCTTAATGTTAATTTCACACATGTTCATTCATACCTTGGCTCCATTTCCACATTAATTGCAATGTGTGAACATCTGCCTTTTTCATTTTTTTTCCCCAAACAAAATGTACCATTTCTTAAATGTCTTTTCTCCTAAATTTCACTTTTTAAATATCTACTCATCTGAAGCTTGGGTTGCTCTGCAAAATCTAGAGAAACACAACATCCAAATCCTGCATTCCAATCCGTGTATTAATCTGGGAGCTAGGGAGACATCAGCTTAGCTTGGTTTAATAATGCAGAGTGAAGAGAAACTTTGAGCATGCCCCTGTGTAGCTTCACCCTTCTCCAGATGGCACTGGATGAGACAGAGAAGGAATGCGTTCATCCGCCCTAATCTTGTTAGTCTCTAGAGCAGAGCTTTCCAAACTGTGTGTCGGGACACGTTAGTGTGTCGGCTGCAGTGTCTGGGTGTGTCGGGGCTGCTGCTGCTGCCTCTGAGCCCTGCCAGGATTCCACGCAGGTCCTAGTGCCTGCCTTGTGCCTGGCTGCCTCCAAACCTGCTGTGATTCCACGCAGGTCCTAGTGCCTGCCTTGTGCCTGGCTGCCTCCAAACCTGCTGTGATTCCGTGCAGGTCCTAGTGCCTGCCTTGTGCCCTGCTGTAAGAGTGTGTCGCGAAATGATGCCCTGCTGTAAGAGTGTGTTGTGAAATGATGCATGTCTAAAAAGTGTGTCACCAACATGAAAAGTTTGGAAAGTTCTGCTCTAGAGCATAGCTTTCCAAACTGTGTGTCGCGACACAGTATTGTGTCGCCTGCGGTGTGCAGGTATGTCACGCGAAAACCTGGAAGCGCCGATGGTGCACTGCTGCCGCTGCGTGCGGCAGCACGCCATCGGCGCTTCCGGGTTTCGCGCAACACACCTGCACACCACCGCTGCCACCGTTGGTGTGTGTCACCAACAGGAAAAGTTTGGAAAGCTCTGCTCTAGAGGGAATCCACCCCGTCCCGCCCTCCAACTTTTTGAGTTTACATTAAGGATGCATGACTTTTTATGGTCCAGATACCATTCTAAAACAAAAACTAAAATTGACTTGATTTCACTTGTGGTTCACTTAAATTCCTTCAATTCAGTTAATATGAGTGCTCTCCTCCTTTCTGTCATAATAAAAGCTACAGTTCAGTGGCAACTTTTTGTGGGCTTCATCCAAGGACTTCAGAGGCTGTGAGCAACCCTGGAATCTCCTCAAATGATGCAATTCAGGTTTATACCTTTGGTTCCAGGACCATCTGCAAGCTTTTGCTCTAGCACTTCCCACTTGCCAAAAGTTCTGCCCAAGAGGAAGGATTAGCTTGTGGCTTTGAGGAGAGGCCCTTATGCTTCTGGCTTCATCTTGCCACAACTTACTTCCTGAGCTTTGAACCATATCCAATCTATAATATGAATATATAACATTTTGGAGACTCAGATAGGGAACCATTGTGGTGTCAGTCCCTTTCCCTCAAAGACCACATGCATTCCAAAAGAGATGGGGAGGGAGAAGAAAAGGAAGAAAGGAAAGCAATGGAAGAACGGGAACACGATGGTTGAGTTTTTGTATGCTAATCCTTCCTTAAATTATTAAACAATGGGAAGAAATTATTTACATTGTGCTTCAGTTGCATTGCAGCGCACACTGCCAAAAGAAATCCTCACAGCGAGTGATTAAACTTGTCGGGCCTTATTTATTTATGGCGCCTGGGTTCAGAAGGGCCCTTCTTCTGTTTTGCATTTGCACTCAAGGAGAAGAGAATTTCCTGTTATTACAGGAACAGAGAAGAGTTAGGAGAACGTAGAGGGAGATTGTCTTGATACCTGCTCGCAATTTATTCATTTCTCACAGATAATCACAGCGGATACAGCAAAAGGAATTTGTAGACAACCCTTTTCAGAAGAACAAAAAGGCATACCTGAAGTTCAGTCTGAAAAAAGAACTTCTGTGGACACTGCGAACAATCATAAATTTTGTCCTCTTGTCCATGGACAGCAAAGATATGTTGCTGCAATTTATTTGCCTGTACAAAAACTAAGGAAAACGACAAAAGAAAACAAGAACGTGATCAGAGATACAGAGAATGGCCACCATAACCAAGGACACCCTCTTTGAACGTCTGTACCTTTGACTTGGTATAAACGTGACCCCAGCAAGCTTGTTTCTACAATGGACTGATCCAAAATAGGCTGGGCCTTTGTTTTCTTTTCCATTCATTTTTTAAAATAATACATGAAGGGTCTGATCCAAATTAAGTCAGATTCACGTAGATACCACATGTAACACTAGACCAGGGGTGGGGGACCTTTTTTCTGCCAAGGGCCATTTGGATATTTATAACTGGGGACCGGGAGGGTGGGGGGCGGGGTTTCTGGGATTTCTGCGGACCGGGGGCCTGAGTTTGCGGGCGGGAGCCAATCACAAGCACTGGGGGCGGGGTTTGCAGGCAGGAGCCAATCGCGTGGAAGGGGCAGGGTTTGCGGGCGGGAGCCAATTGCGTGGAAGGGGCGGGGTTTGCGGGCAGGAGCCAGTCGCGTGGAAGGGGTGGGGTTTGCGGGCGGGCCGTATACGGCCCACGGGCCTGACATTGCCCACCCCTGCACTAGACCAAGGGTTTGTTTAACTGTGTTTGATTGATCAAGCCACAATTGGCTGCTTTCACCCAGAACATGCTAAACAAAATGCCACACTGGATAAATTACTTGATGGAGGCATAATTGTACTCAGCCAAAAAACAGAGAACCAACAATTGTGTGGCTTAACTTGATGAGGGAACTTAGTCAATGGGGTTTTAGTTAGAAGTTACAATTTTTTTTCATACTGATTTCAGTGGGATCCATCTGGTGAGGATTCAACCCAAAATGTATGGCTCCTTTTCACTGGGTTCTCCTAATAGTTTACAATTAAAAACTACAGAAAGTTCAGTGCAGTTAAGGAGAGCTATCTAGTCCAGAGGTCCAAAACCTTTCTGGCACCAGGGACCAGTCGTGGAAGACAATTTTTCCACGGACCAGGGGGGAGGCAGGGTTTGCAGGCGGGAGCCAATCGTGTGCACTGGGGGGCGGGGTTTGCAGGCGGGAGCCAATTGTGCGCACCATGGGGGCGGGGTTTGCAGGCGGGAGCCCCGCGGCCCACTTCCTAACAGGCTGCGGCCCACTAGTGGGCCGTGGCACACAGGTTGGAGACCCCTGATCTAGTCAGTTCCATGGCAGTTGTCCAATTTTTTTTTACCTTTAAAAACAAACCACAAATAAGGCAGGTTACCTAGTGAGTGACACCTAAAAGTTGTCCTTCCAGTGCACAGAGACCTACTGTATCTGCACCAACCTAAACTTAATTAATGCTACCTACCATTACTTTTTAATCTTTTAACCATAATTTGGTTCATAGTTCCAAGAGAGGCTAGGTTTGTTCACAATGCTAAAACATAATATGAGATTATTGTGGCTTAGTATTACTTCTTAACTCACTTTTTGTAGCCTGTTGATGGTTTAGCATTCTGTGCAAACCAGGCCACGTTGGCTTATTCAACAAACTGTAAGCAAAACCTGACATGGTATGCCAAACGGAGGGAGGCAGGGAAGAGATTATATCTACTTTCTTGACATCTCTGACTGAAGTATGGATAGGTACATAGTACATGGACATTAAAAAATAATTTCTCGAGTTTGGCCAGGGCAGCCATACAGCAATCATCCCTATGCATCCTCCACATACTAGCTGGGAATTATGGGACTTTTCATCCAACATATTTGGAGAAGAACCAGCCCAGTTCAAGCTAAGAAGGTCTGTAATTCTTATTTTCCATATTGAGGGCAATCCTTATCCCACACCATAAATTACTACACACATTAGAAACCACTAGACAACCCGTGACCTCTTGGGTCATCGTTTCAAAGATATTTCCTTACCAGATTCCTCAATGCCTTCAACAACGGCAGAGCTTCTAATTTTACTGGAAAAGTTCTTAAAAATTCAGGGAGAGATGCATCTGACTTGAAAGTAGCCAATGTTGAACTGTATAGCCCAGTCAATCATCAGGAGTTGCCACAGGAAATGTCTTAGGACATTTTGTATTATGTCATAAAATGATTTACAATCATTTTTATGTCATAAAATGTTTTATAAAATTTGCCAAATTCCAATTCCACGGGAGCCATGGGTTCTAGATTTTGGACACATTCTGTAAGTTAGCCCATTTGAGGTACCCTGGTTCAAAAATTGTTGGCCTATGACGCCCTGTTTCACCCAGTTAAAGGTTACAAAGTATCAAACAGACACGAGAGTTTTAGTAGTACAGTATATAGATAGATGGATATTGAAAGACTGAATCCATGATGGAAAAAATTACCTAAAGTGAACAATGAAAGGGGGGGGAGGAGTTTGTCTTCCAGGTATCTCTAGTTTGAAAGAGGATATTCTATTTCATGCTAAGATTTCTTCTCCCCCACCCTTCCTAGCTTGCATGAAAAGAAACACCGTATTTTAAAACTCCCCTGTGTGTCATTTCTGGATCAAGCCATGCACACGGAGTACTTGTCTAGGACCGGCTGTCTTACCTGTAAAACAAACAGGGCATTTGAATGTACCTCCCATCCCCTCGAAGCTGTGCTCAATCAGGTGACACAGGAGCTTTGCTGGAGAGTCAAACATCTGGTTACACAGCTTGCACTCGTGATTGATGCCTTCCTCTGCAAGGTTCAAATGATACAACTTGTTAGTGACACAGCAGATTAGCGTCTGAAACGCAGTATTCAGTGAGAAATCATAAATGCCAGTTCAGGCGGCTTTTGGGAACCCAGAGACACAGCTCTTCCTACAAAAGCATGTGTACGGCATAACGCTTGTGCAGTGCATTCAGGGTGTACAGCCTCCAGTCAAATTTGAGGGGCATTTCTATTTTCCACTTGGATGAAAGCGACAATGTGATCTACCCTCTAGTAGACTACAGGTAGTCCTCGCTTAACAACGACAATTGAGACCGGAATTTCGGTTGCTAAGCAAAGTGGTCATTAAGCGAATCTGAATTGATTTTTTGACCTTTTTTGCAGCGGTCATTAAGTGAATCACTGCAGGCATTAAGCAAACCACTTGGTCATTAAGCAGATCATGCAGTTCTCCATTGATTTTGCTTGCCAGAAGCTGGCTGGGAAGGTCGAAAATGGCGATCGCGTGACCATGGGACGCTGCGACGGTCATAAATGCGAACTGGTTGCCAAGCACCCAAATTGTGATCATATGACCATGGGGACGCTGCAATGGTTGTAAGCGTGAGGACCGGTCGTAAGTCAGTTTTTTTCAGCACTGTCGTAAATCTGAACTGTCATTAAACAAGTGGTTGTTAAGCGAGGACTACCTGTACACTGTCCTGGTTTCCCAAAACCACACAAGGCAATACCATATCTCCACTAGGAAGGAAGGAAGGAAGGAAGGAAGGAAGGAAGGAAGGAAGGAAGGAAGGAAGGAAGGAAGGAAGGAAGGAAGGAAGGAAGGACATCTAGCAAACCCGGAAAGGGAAGTGCATGAGACTATTGAAATGGATTGCCCCACTTACAACTGACATCACAGCTAGGTCAAAAAATAGAAGTGGGCATGGTAGAAAAACATCAGGAGTCCAGAAATGATAGCTGAAGCCAGTGATATTTTCACATTTGAGTTCTAAGTCGGGCAGTTAATGATAATTCTCTTCCCCCTTTCATGTTTGCTTTTAGACCGGTCATTTCAGTTTCGTGCAGCTTGTAGAGAATACAAGAAAAATATTCTGCAGAAGAGGCTTCCAACAGATACAGCGTCTATCTGGACCTACAAGGATGCTAAGAAGAGCTTCTTTTCCCCAAGGCTGAGTAGCTGCTGGGGGGGCGGGGGGGGGACGGCTGCAGAGCGAGGGGTGAGGGAAGGAGCGACCTTTCCCCCAGCAAAATGGAACAGAGAATATTGGTAATTTTGGGGAGGGGGAGGTGTGAATAAATGCATCCATTTTCCACTTAGAAACATCCCTGGGAATAATGTTACATAATCATGTAGCGCTATTCCTGAGGGCGCCATAACCTTATTTGCAAAATGCTTTGCAGTGAGCAAAGCCAAGCCCCGGTTCTGAGTGGCAGATTAGCTACAATGCAATCTTCTGTGTTCGCAGTCTTTTGCACCTTATTTTCACCCCCTTGACACAAGCCTACAATGGAGACACCATATAGAGCAATTCCCCTCCATCCTCACAGTGATGCAAGATTCCCAAGGCTCTTGAATCCCATTATTTAGAATTAGAACAACGGCAATGTAAGAGAGAGCCAGTTTGGTGTAGTGGTTAAGGCAGTGTTTCTCAACCTTGGCAGCTTGAAGAGGTGTGGACTTCAACTCCCAGAATTCCCCAGCCAGCATGTGGAGTTGAAGTCCACACCTCTTCAAACTGCCACGGTTGAGAAACACTGGGTTAAGGCATCAGGCTAGAAACCGGGAGACCGCAAGTTCTAGTCCCACCTTGGGCATGAAGCCAGCTGGGTGACCTTGGGCCAGTCCCTCTCTCTCGGCCCTAGGAAGGAGGCAACGGCAAACCACTTCTGAAAAACCTTGCCAAGAAAACTTCAGGGACTAGTCCAGGCAGTGGCCAGGAGTCAACAGTGACTCCAAGGCATCCAAAAAAAAAAAAAAAAATTAAGAAGACACCATATGAAGAAGAACCTACAGAACTGCAAAAATTGCTGAGAGCTACAGAGGCAAGTGTTACATCTGCTGTTGACTCTATTTGTTGCATCACATGGCAATGCGAGCTTTTGAGTTGTCTTCTCCAAACAGTAAATGTTAAAGTGAGGTGGCTTTAGCTGGCTCGGTCAAGCCAAGTTCAAACCAGAAGTCGTCTTCTGGTCTCTGTAATCAGAAGGAGCTGCATCATGCGCCTTTAGTTCAGGAATGCACCCTATCCTTTTGCACAAGGGCTGCGAGAGACAAAGTGGGCCAGGTCAAAAAGCGGGCCAGGTTTTGGGGGGGGGGGTGAGGGGCTGGAAATTGTAAGGGATAAAATGGGCATATTAAAGGTGTAAATGTGTACAGATCCCTTTTGCTCCTTAAAACCTCCCAACCCCCAACATGCCAAAAAAGGGCCAATAGCGTTGGTTTCACTTGGGGGGGGCAATAAAAATGATAGACCCGGGCTGTGGGTTTTTGTACTGCTGCTTCAAATCATGGCTTTCTTGCAGCATCAAGGTTTATTCTACAGTAGAATCAAAATGCAATCAGCAGATACAGGGCCTATCCACATTACACATTAATTCACTCTGCACGGTTAGTGTGAATGCACACATCACCTCTTCATTCCTCTGTTAATCACAGCTAACAGCTCTTTGGTTAAATATGCAAATAGGGAGCAGCTGCCGTTTTCGGTTCCCACTCAGCTGGCAAATTGCCAATATTTCATGTTCTGGTTAGCAATAACCAGAGTGATGGGCTTAACCACAGAGCTACCAATCACAGAGCTGCTGATGGGATAATTTAACACAGCAGAGGTCAGCTGAAAATGATGCAGAACTAGTCCCAAATTTGGGTAGAAGCATAGCTCAAAATAAAAATAATTAACAAGATCGTAAGCAGCATCTTTCAATAAGCAACGGATTTTGCACACTTTACATTGTTTTGCTGATATTCCCACATAAAGTAAGGCAGTATTATTGCCCTATTTTGCACATGGATGTGTGGTAGGAATATATAGGGCTGACTCCTTTGTGGCTGCATGGCTGAGGAAGGGTTAATCCCACACACTTCATGCTCCACAGCACAATCTTTAACCAACACCACCACAATCAGCACTCACCATAAGCCAAACAACCAAATACACCCCGGGGAATTATATTCCCCGTTTTCTCATCTTGGGATAACGCTAATTGTATGCCCTTTTAGGCAGACTGTGGAAGTATTGCAAATGGTTAAAGCCATGCCAAACAAAACTCAAACAAAAAAATAATACAAATATAAGAGGTTCCCACAGATGTCGAAATTCAACCCAGAGAGGCAAGACATTTTGATTTGCAAATCCACTTCTGAATTATAAGGCCTTCTTCTCACTGTTCTTTCTTTCTTTTTTTTGCATTCCCCCAGGAGTCCATTATATATTTTCTATGTCAATGAAACCATCTACCAAGAAACACACACACACACACACACACAAACACACAAAAGTAGAGGGAGAGAAAGAAGAAAAAGAAACCAGAAAGTACTACGGATCAGCATGGGAAATATTTGCCTTTTCATATTTCCCAAAAGGGCCAAAGAGAGAAACGCAGAAACCTAGGAAGCTGAGTTGTACTAAATCAGATTATTCATCCGCCACATTGCCACCCTGACCAACAGTAATGGCCCTAAGGTTTTCCTATCCTGATCAACACCAGCTGAGGATTGAAATCTGGGGGTTCTGTGTACCAGACATGTGCTCTACCACAAGATATTTCAGTGTTATCCTACGACCGTAAGACTACAAATGTTACCCAATCGCCACTAGAATGTGGTGTCGTGGTTATGGTTTTGGAGTGGCAGTGAGGAGACCCGAGTCCGTCCTCAGCCACAGAAGCTCACAGGGTAGTTTTGGACCAAGGCATTCCCTCTCAGCCCAACCTGCTTTATAAGGCTGTGGTTGTGGGGAAAATGGGAAGAAAGAATGTTATGCATACCACCTTGATCTCCGCACACTGTGGTTCAGTCATCTAAGTCTAGAATTCCCTGAATTCTTAGTCAATGGCCATGCTGACTGATGTCTACATGTCAAGCAGAGAGGCTCATAGAGACAATGATACTCAAGAGCCAAGTTTTCCACAGTTCTTAGCAACCCAAGTTCTCCAAGTACCTGAAATTCTCTAGACTAACTGCCTACTCTCCCATCTCACAGCTTGCCCCATCTCACAAAATTATTATGAAGATGGGACAGAGGTAGAGAGATCCATGTGCTCCGCCACCTTGAAAGAAGAACCATCTAAACAAGATAATTCAATCAATAGTAAACTTGAAATCTAGGAACCAGCAGGTTGTTGAAGGACGGCTGGCTCGAGTGAGAGAAGACTGCTTACAAGGAGGCCAAGTCAGCTTAATAGTGCTGGCAATTTAGTGGCTGAACTTGAAATGAAGGGAGATCTTCATTATTTCCTCCTATTTATTCCCTATCTGGAGGAGCAGAAGAGCCAGCTCAGCAGGCACCTAGAAGAGAGACCAACCTAATAGGTGAATGATAGGCAATCCCTCTCATTTTTGACATAAAAAGCAGACTTCTGCCCCTCACTGTGCCTGCCCTCCAGCGTTACTCTCCTGAAACCCTCAATCTGCTTACGGATCTGTTGATTCAGAGATGAGCAAACACGGCTTCCAATCAGAGATTCCTCAGGTCTCTTCCTCCGTCTCCCAAGTTCAGAATAATAAGCATTAATTTTACACTTCATTTCTCCATACAAAGAGGGAGAGGGGAGAGGAAGAGAGGGAGAGAACGTGGTCCTTGTTTAAAACAAGTAGGCCTGCGGGATTTTATCTGGCAGAAACTGTGTCAGGCCAAAAGAGAAACAGAATGCTTTGTGTAAAAGTATCATGGGGAGATGATAGCATTCCGCAATGTTCCCGGTGCCTACTTTTGTCTCCAAAAGCATTTGATCCCTTCCAGACATATATCCTTATTTCCATACTGGTCTTGGGGGAAAGCTAGTAGGAACGAGAGCTGATTATGTGAATGCTGAAGGTGAAACCTGGGCAGTGCCCACAGTTACCAAAAGTTTGGAATCTGGAGATCCCTAATTTACGCCTATTACTGAGGGGGAATTGAGGAGAGCCAGTAGCCCGGCTGAGCAAATGGTGAAATTCAGCTCCTACCGTTCAAAAGCACCAAACAAGCCGTGGAAAGGCCACGTATTTCCCACGGCTTGGCTCTCTCCCCTTCTTCACAGTGGCATCGTGCTCTGTCAGTCAAGTGCGTTTTATTTCCAGTGGCCAAACCCAGTACCTTTAATAAGAATTACACTCAGCACTATCACCCCATAAGAGAGAGGAGGGCAACCGACGTTTCCATATTCATAATTGTTCCCATTGGGTGCTCTTTTTTTTAACTCTTATATTTACCCCGCTTCCTTTGATGAACAGCAAGCCACTTTAGGCATCGTCTCCCGGAGAAAGGACCTGCAAACAAATGAGGATGCCGATGGGAGGAACCCTTCCTGACTGTACCTCTCCGTTATGTATAATGTGGTGTGAAGCCTCCGTTCTAGAAGCTGTTGAGATTACAATTATAAACTATATTAATGACAACATAAAAGAGACACCCCGCTGAGTAACTAATACAGGATGACATGCTACTACTTATTTATTTTGGGCACCCTGTATTTGTTTTGGGTGAACTAAGGAAAAGAGCACGGCTATTTTAGCAGCTTCTAAGAAACTAAACAAAGCCATCCACTCTACAGCCTGGTTTCGTAACAGCCACATCCTCCTGAAGGAGAAGAATATTCCCTGCATCCGAGCCTCACTGTTGACTTCAGCCTGCAAATCCCAGGGTTTCCCCCTGCCCGAATGGCCCATTTCTATCTCACTGCAATAAAATAGGGTAATGACAGTGGGCGTGTTTTATACATGATGAAGGGGTTTAACTATCACCCTTAAAGGCTGAAATCTGTGCAAATATTAAATACAGCCTTCCTCCATTCAGTGAGAACATGCCCTATCTGGTGATCTTAACTATTCATTCTTCTCCACCCCAACGAATGCAAGTCGAACCTTAATAGGCATATACAGATCTAGTAGTGACGGCACAGGAAAAACAATGGATGAAGGGTTGTTATTTCTAAAATTACAGGTCTGGCTTTGCAGAACAGGCATGGAGTTGTTCTTTCAGGCACCTTTTAACCACCGCGGCAACAACAACAACAAAACGCCACAGCACACCACGCCCTCCCTGAATCTCAATACACCAGAACATTGTTTATTCATGACTTCACCTTCTAAAAAGGTAGGAGGGGAGCAACTGAATTTATTCCGATTCCAAAGGAATCTCTCTGCCTTTCTAATTTAGCTAGGGTGAGGAAGGCGCTCATTTCACACTCCAGACAGACAGCACAATTACAGTATTGATTTGTCATTAAACACTGAAGAGAAGGTAACAGGATCAAATTCCAGGCAAAGGACTATTTAGAGCATCAGCAAGAATGCAAATCTTGCCGCCTCAGCTAATTTAACAGCCGTTCTCACGTCAGCAAGCCTTGCTTCTCGTACAATGTCTGGACCTTAATACTCACCTGTCATCCCTTTCTGAAGTTGCAAAATGCTCTGGGGCAAGATTTTACCATCATGTTGTGCCACGGAAACCCAGGAAGAAAACAATGCTTCCCTAAAACCCGCCATCATTTTCTACAACCGTTTCCCCCAGAGAATGCTCTCCCATATCCTTCTCCCCCCACTTCCCCCTTGCACCTCCCATAAGCGTTTTCTCACCCAGACACCTTTGGGAGTCACAAATGAGTTTGCCTGTTCTTTACAAAGAAGAAATGGGACAAAAGGAATTCTTTGGAACCGCTCCCTGACAATTAAGGAGGCTGGGTTTGTGAAAAGCATGGGATTGATGACATGGGCAGCCAACGCTTCACCTGGGGAACTGGGTGTAGGTCCTCCGGGGGTTGCTGGAGGTCAGTTACCATAGCAACGGAGAATGAGCTCAACCTTGTAACTGACCCTTATCTTTTTTTGATCTGTTGGCCACTTGGGGCAAGAACTGGAAATCAGCTGGAAAATAATCCAGTCACATATTATAAAGAAAACTATCCATACTTATTTACACAGGTAGAGGCAGAAATCCTTTGCCAAGGCCATTGTGTTGCACTTTTTGCCTCCTGTCCTTAATGACTGTATACCACTTTGCAACCTTGCATAGACCCAATTAATAATAAAGAAACACAGAGACTTGTGCTTTTTCTATTTTTATGTTGATATTTAGCCTGCCTTTTTGCCCATCCACCAGTCATATAACACCACAGCCACCTAAAAGGCAAACGTGGGGAGGCTTCTTTTGACTGGAAGATAAGTGCTAGAGTAATTAGTTAATGGAAGATTGTATCATTCAAAAGTATATGCCGCTGGATTCACCACACTACAGAATGCCCTTGAACTTAAAAAAAAAATCACAATTTGCATTACAAAAGTAAGAAATGTAAGTTTAAAAAAATATAAAATAGGTTGTTAAATAAAAGTAGGTGTAGAAAAGATAAAGGGCAGGGCAACAAGCTGAAGCTTAAGAAATATCACACTACTGGATGAAATAAAAGATGTCTTATCTTGATGGCTGGGAGAAAAAGAAGAAAGAGGGGAGAAAGAACCAGTATCTGGGGAGGCAGTTCCACAAATGGGGTGCCGTAAAGAGAAGGTCTTTGTTCTGTGTTGATCAAGCAATTGACCTCTGATGGTAGAAGAAACCTGTGAGTGACTAAGAGAGCGCTTCATGTAGAGAGTCATTTGGATAAACTGAGATACCATGTATGATGTAAAAAGTGCAATGACATAAAGGTCACACAAAGTCAACAAAGAGTCTTGCAGCACCTCGGGGACTAACACATTTATTCTGAGTTCATTCAATTGAACACATGGAGTAATCTCTAGTCCACAAAAGCTTATTCCAAAAAGTTTTCTAAAGTTCCACCAGATTGTTGTTTTAATTAGATGTCTCAAGTTGCAGTTTTCTAGTAATCAGATAGTAAGGGGTTGCTTCATTTCTAAACAGAGATAATTCCTCAAGTACTCACAGATACCAACATTCAACTATCTCTCTCTCCCCATTTAATTACAAGCCTGAAAGTTAGACTTAGCCATTCTGAACTCAAGGAAATCTTATCTGCTACTATGGACAGAGTGTCAGATAGGTGTTAGGGTGACCTGAATTCAAATGCCTAGGAACACATGAAACTTACTGGAGCATCTTGAGTCTCCCAACTTTAGCCAACATAACATGGAAATGGTAAGAATGAGTTCTAAAAAGGTAAAGGTTCCCCCTGCACATTTGTGCAGTCGTGTCCGACTCTAGGGGCCGGTGCTCATCTCCGTTTGTTAGCCGAAGAGCCAGCATTGTCCGAAGACACTTCCATGGTCATGTGGCCAGCATGACGTACGCAGAACGCTGTTACCTACCCACCGAAGTGGTACCTATTCATCTACTTGCATTTGCATGCTTTCGAATTGCTAGGTTGGCAAGAGCTGGGGCGAGTGCGGCAGCTCACTCCGTCACACGGGGCTAGGGATTCGAACCTCCGAACTTGCGATCTTCCGATCGACAAGCCTAGCGTCTTACCCGCTGAGCCACCACGCCCCTTAAGAATGAGTTCTAGTTTATCTTAATTTAAGTTACTCTTAATGTTTTAGAAATATACCTTCTCATACTATGTCTCTTGTTTAACATCCAACTCAATTCACACATCCCCAATCTAAGGCTGATCATAACTGTTATTAAATAAATTGACATCATCATCTAGTCATCATCAATGAGGTAAAGAAGCAGGCAGCAACTGCGTCCTCTCCAGATGTTTTGGATATAACTCCCACAAGGTCCAGCCAGACGGGTCAATTACAAGAGATTGTGGTCTAAAACATCTGGAATTCATCATGTTGTCTACCCTTGACCCTTACATCTTCATTCTCTCCTCTCATTTTCCACTGGTGCTTGGTGCTTATAATTATTGTCTCTCTTCCTTTCAGAAATAGAATTTTGCTTTCAAACTACATTTATATAATCTAGAGTGGCACAAGGCTGATGTCTTTTATGAACTGGAGATTGGTTAATAAAATCTTCTAAGCCTGCTTCATTCTTGTGACAATTTTACTATTATGTTTTCAAGGGATATGAAAGCTGTCTGCAGTGGTTAGAAACATCATTTTAATGAAAAATGATAACACTGGGAGCTTGATATGTCTAGGTATTACTTACAAAAAAGGCAACAAGATGAGCTGGAATTTCAAAGTGTGCGTTTGGCTTTGGAACTATTTTATGATGGAGGTGGGAATTCATATATGTTCTTCATTCTTGACTATTTGTTAGGGGCTGTCCTTCCATAGCATCGTTGGCCAGAACTTCACCGCAGTGCTCAGACAACTAAGACAGAAAAGCTAGTTTTAAAAAGGGTAAAAGATATTCACAAAGACTATTCCCCAAACCACCATTCAGTGTTCACAGTAGGTAACAAACCAACTGTCACTGCCTTTTTGCAGTCAGCTCACAAGCTATTCTGCCAAGATGAATCCTGAGGAGCTGCTGAAAAATTTGGGGGTGTGTGTATGGCATCTTATAATCTCCCCTATGGAGAAAGTGTATGGCATCCAATTTGGGGTCTGTGTCACTTCCACCAGGTTTTTACCCATTGCTCCATCCAATGCCTGCATTATTTTATCTTGGGTTCCCATTAATCCACATTAAAAAAATAATAAAACCTCTCAAACTACTGTATATTTAAGTACATATTTTGATTCATGTAAGCCAGGGCTTTCCAAACTTTTCCCGTTGGTGACACACCAACGGCGGCACACAAAAACCCAGAAGCGTCGCCGCCGCAGCGCTTTCTGATTTTCACACACCACAGTGGTGGCAGCGGTGCTTCCGGGTTTTTGTGCGCCGCCGCAGCGCTTTCTGATTTTTGCACACCGCAGCGGTGGCAACACCGGTGTCCTCGTGTGCCATGCAAAAACCCGGAAGCGCTGATGGCCCACCGCCATCGTGCACATATCTGCACACGGCGGCAACGCGCCATCAGCGCTTCCGGGTTTTGAAACGACACACCTGGGCCCTGCAGGCGACACAGTATTGTGTCGCAACACACAGTTTGGAAAGCTATGATGTAAGCAGTTGAGAACGGTATCACACTATCTGCTGGATAGCTACCTTCTGATCAGCATATTCATCAGGGAGGTGTGGATCAGGTCCTTCTGTATAAGACTTTATGAAAATTATGTTAATTTTAAATTGAGTTACTTGTAGTTGTACTGAACTGGTGAAGTTTTTGTTCCTGCACGAGGAGATGTGCTGAGACTATGAATCTCAGAACAGTTTATGGGATTCCCAGAACTTTAGTCTGATAGTTTTGGAGCTTTTAGATATCTATAAAACACTGAACATTGTCATCTTTAAGACTAAGGAGCTTTGAAAGATGAAATATATGTTATTAATTCCATTAGTAAGGAAAACCAGCCTGTGAAGCAATATGCAAGGGATGTGTTCCAAACATTGGATGGGCTTTTGACTGGATAGGGTGGTGAAGCAATTAGGTATAGAATGGACTTCATCAGAGGACTGCACAATGGGATGGACACATTTCTAAATGCACCTCTATGAGCATTTGCATACAGAAGATAAGCACTGCAGAGAGAAACCGCATCTAAAAACAGAAGAGCAGCAGATAGAAGACTAGGCGACCTTGAAAACAGAAGACCAGAACTCTAGACAACATATTCCCTGCTGCATTATTTTTATACATGTGTGTTGTTGTTTTTAAAAAAGTATCCGTCATTTGGGGCGCAATAACCTCATGGTAGCTCACCAGCCCATTGAGTTCCATCAATGAATGAGATAGAATGGAAGAGAAATTGAAATCAGATATCTACAAAATAGCTTGCAGAATATGCACTGAAATATTATAGAGGGCTGCTGGTTTTCCAGATGTGTGATGCACAAAATATTTTGCTAGACCACCCTTACTATTCTAGATTACAAAAATAATGAAGATTTTAAAAAAAAATCAGAGCAACTGTATTTGTATTTTGAATGTTAATTTGACAAAAAGAAGTGTGCATGAGGGAATGTTTATAATCAGAACACCAATAAACTAACAAATGACTCTAGTATTTTATAAGCTTGTTAGGAACAAATCACTCCCTTAGCTTATATTTACTTACTGATGAATCATAAAAGGCCTCAATACACAAAGAATAAATTCCAAAAAAGATTTCCTTCCGGCTTGATCGGTAACATCTATCCTGCAAGCGTTGCAACTTATTATGCGAATCCTACAGCTCACCTGTTTCATGGACAAAGAATAATTTCCCACCAATTCAGCCTGGAATCCTGATCTGTTTTTCCCCTCTGCCCTGCTAAGCACACAGGAGATTATCCTAGCTTGCAGAAGCAAAGGACCAGCTACCTTCTCTTGCCTTCTGCCCTTACGTTGCCTAGAGAGTAGTCTCTGGGAGAACATCCAATCATGCTAATCTGCATAATGATGAAGCTCTACAGGGACTGTTCAGTCTTAAGAGGCATCAGAGAAAACACACACACCGTCCTCTAAACAAGCATGACTGGATGAACAATACAAGCTGCACAAAATCTAAAGATATGAGCAGGGTCATACAAAACTCTGGATTAATGCAAGGTTTGACCTGGATGGTCCCAACGTTTCCCACCATGAAAGTCGATTGGCCAAAACCAGCCACATTTGCTGGGCCCAGCAACCAGGAGATGGCAAGGGGAGATGGAAGCACCCCTGGTTTTCTGCAATTTGCCAATGCATGCGTCACCTGGGCCATCGGTTGGAGCACGGATGGCAACACAGCATCTGTAGACTCCCAAAAGATTGCCATGGCTCCCCCCCAAAAAAAAAAAAAACAACAAAATTCCTCTCTCTTGCCAGAGGTCTTATTGACAATTTGCAAAGGGGTTTCCCTTTCCATTCCATTACACACACACACACACACACTTTACCCCACATTGTGTCATGTGTGCAACAATGGCCCCCTGATTTGCACTCCTGTTATAGCTATGTCAGAACCTGTCTCTCTACTCTGGTTTCAGGAAAAGGCTCTGGTCAAAGTAAATGGTACAAACACCTCTAAATCAATCTGAAATTGATCCCATTAAAACTGGATTTATTTCCCACGTCCAACCATTATTCTTTGGATTAACCCAGTTAAATTACACCAAAGTAGTACCTTCAGGGACATATTTTGAGCATATTAAGCTCCCTTCTCATGGTGGATCGAAATTATGGCGCAAAGGCTTGGTTTTCCCCATTCCGGCTGCATCTCAGATTACTCAGAACCACGTAATTTAGTAGGTGGTCTTGAACATTGAGCTATCCTGACAGGACCCCAAACCTTCATTTACATGGCTGTCCCATGGTTTCTGTCCCTTGCTTACACTAAATCATGATGAAGTATTGGGTAATGTCTTAGATGGATAGATAGATCACCCTTTATATGTATAGAGAGATATATAAAAATGTGCATATCTCAACAGGCTCATAACCAGCATGTTAATACAAGCTGTATATGGAGAGGTAGGAGCTGGCACAAGGGTATTTTTCAAATAAATGCAAGTAAGTGATCTGCACAGTAATGAGTGCATTAGGTAGATCTGTTTGGCACACGTATTTATTGGGTGAAACCATTATTGGGGGTTATCTGAACATGTGTTTAATAAAGCACACACACTTAAGGCACCTAGCAGAGCTTTACACAAATAGCTTATTTGTGGTCTAGGAAGATGGATCCACTTAACAGGAGTCATAAAGTGGTTGGCTGCCTCCAACCTTTAGTATTTCCAGCAGATGGTGATAAGAGATGTCTTGGTAGCCACAGCAGCAGCATTGTCAGCTGTAATCGATTCTAAGAGAGACATCATTTCCAAATCTCATACAACAAACTCTGGCAATTATTCTAGCTGTTTTGAAAATCAAAATTTGGACAGCATTTTACATGGACAAGTCAAGTGTCAAACTTCCCAAAGATGGTCAAATTCTACTAAGTGTCTGCACCTCATTTGCTGATTCCTCTTTTCAATTCCATGGCACTAGTTTCAGGGACTTTTCTCACCTTTGTAATATGAAGAAGGGGCGTGGTGGCTCAGCGGGTAAGACGCCAGGCTTGTCCATCAGAAGATTGCAAGTTCGAATCCCTAGTCCCATGTGACGGAGTGAGCTCCCGCACTAGCCCCAGCTCTTGCCAACCTAGCAATTCGAAAGCATGCAAATGCAAGTAGATTAATAGGTACCACTTCGGTGGGTAGGTAACAGCGTTCCGCATGTGTCATGCCAGCCACATGACCACAGAAGCGTCTTCAAACAACGCTGGCTCTTCGACTAACAAATGGAGATGAGCACCGGCCCCTAGAGTCAGACACGACTGCACAAATGTGCGGGGGAAACCTTTACCTTTAATATGAAGAAGGGAAGAGATATTGGATTGGATGAAGTTCCTTGCAAGCCTTATGCTTCTTAGATTTGCCAGACCACCTAAATAATTTAGTAATATATTTTTTTAATACATTCAGAAAGAAGCCATCATTTTGAGCTATGACTCATGTTGGATTCTTCAGCAAAAAAGATGTGGAAGTTGATAGATAGGAAGCCCCTTGCTGACCTTGGTTGATCTTAAAAAGCTGCAGGCAAGACCTCCAGGGAGTACCAAAGGTGTAGACTACCCTGCAAAGTAAAACCTCCCAGAAGAAGGCAAGAGAGAAGCACTTCTGTTGCCAAGAAAGCTACATGTCTGTGAGGTCACCAGGAGTTATGCTCAACCTGGCCATATCTGCACAAGTGTTTTGCCATGCTCCCCTCTCCCATCCTGTTTCTGGCAAGAACTTGTACCATCCTGTATCTTACTGCCCCCATGCTGACTTTCACCGTGCACCCAGAAAATGTCTGTGCTGCATTGCTGTCCATACAGCTTTAACATACATGTTAGCTTTCCCAGGTACACCAGACAGGACATACATCCAGATGAGCTAATTCTACTTTACTCTAAGGCTACATTAACAGAATCTTGAAAGTCTGATCGTACAAATTTCCTGCCATCTGCTTTACAGTCCAAGAAACTAGGAAGGGTCCCTTCTGAGCCTCTTTCTCCACCCATTATGCAGCTGTGGGCTATGCTCTCTCTTATCTGACCATTCCCTAGGCAGCATCTCTTTGATTTGTGGTGTCCTCAGCTGAAATTCCAAGCCCTGCCCAAGGTAATCTAGCACATGAAAAGCCCCCCCCCCACCACCATCTGGCATCACATTGTTCTGGTTGCTCTATGCACTGCATTTTGTTCCTTCCCATAGTTGTTGTTATTGTTGTTGTTGTTGTTGTTCAGTCGTTTAGTCGTGTCCGACTCTTCGTGACTTCATGGACCATAGCACGCCAGGCCTTCCTGTCCTCCACTGTCTCCCGGAGTTTACTCAAATTCATGTTCATTACATGCTATCTAACCATCTCATCCTCTGCCGTCCCCTTCTCCTTTTGCCTTCAGTCTTTCCCAGCATCAGGGTCTTTTCCAGTGAGTCCTCTCTTTGCATTAGGTGGCCAAAGTATTTGAGCTTCAGGTTCAGTATCTGTCCTTCCAACGAGCAGTCAGTGTTGATTTCCTTTAGGATTGACTGATTTGACCTCCTTGCAGTCCAAGGGACTCTCAAGAGTCTTCCCATAGTACTGTTTACTGACTGAACTTACTTTATTATTATTACTCCTTGAAAGTACAGGTGGATCAATCTATTGTTCAACCTACTGGCCACTAGATGGCAGCAAAGGGTTAGAGTTATTTGTATGTCTTGGCTGTCCCCTACTGGTCTTCTGGATTTGTGCAGTCATTAGTCAGATGCTGTTCAAGAGATGGAGTTTCATAAAAGAGTTTAGCTGTGAGGATTGGGGTCAGAGCTGTAAGCTACCCCAAGAACATAATGTAAGGAGGGGAAGCAAGGAACTGGGGGATCCTTGGGCAGCAACCAGCAGGAATTCCTTGCCAGAGAGGCTACTGATGTACATGAACCAAGTCCTTTCAGTTACACTTTCAATTACATGCCTTAAACCAAGGGCAAGCTTGACAGTTTCAGAGCTTCATGCTCACTAGGCTGACTCATCACGCCATTTAAAAAAAGAAAACTTCTGCTTTCCCTTGTAGCCCACGGACCAAGGCCTGGGCAGCAAAATCCACTGGAGCCACAAGATAGCCAGCATGGTACCCCTGTCATTTCAGGCCAATTCCCAAATGCAAATCAACATGTTCTACCTTGTCTGCACACTGTGACTTGATATGGGATAGTAGGGAAAACACCACTTCCAGAGCAGAGCTCCTTAAGCCCTCTTTGGGCTGTCTCGGCTGTGGGAGGATACTGTGATGCAGACAGATACATGTGGACACACATTCAAGAAAGGGTTAGAGGATGCTGTGCAGATATACATCTTGGGGGAATCTTAGCTTTTTGAAAAAGCTCAATTCAGTAATGCCTTCAGTAATGTTACAAGGAAGCTGGAAGGTAATGTATCGCCCAATGAAACTGAATCCTGGAAGAATCAGGACAGACAAAAAAGATTTTAATTTTTTTTTGTTTTGTTTTACGCAATGTGTAATTCAACTTTGGAATTTGCTCACCCCAAGATGTGCTGGCTGCCAGCTTGGCTGGCTTCAAAAAGCGGTTGGACCAATTCATGGAAGTCCTGGGGACCAATGGCCATTAGCCTGGATGGCTCTCTGAAAGCCATCTGCTGGGAGACTAGGAGGTTTCTTTGGGCAGTTGGTTGGCCACTGTGAGAACAGGCTGCTGGGCTAGATGGGCCATGGTTTGGATCCAAGCAGAAACACAGAGGAAGAACACATGCAAAACAGACATAGATGAGACAAATCCATCCTTAAAACCTGTGGATACATGGCAAGAGAGATCAGCAGCATGGACTCCCCACTCCACTGAATACTACAGTGGACTTCTTGAGTTTCCTGATTGGGAGAGAGTAAAGAGGATGACCATGACAGGGAGAGGAGAGATCCATTAACAAAGCAACGAGGAGCAAAACATGGCTTGAGTCCAAAACAAGAAGAAGGTATATGTAAACATCTCAGACAGATACCCCCCTAATTCACATGAGTATAAGAAAGGGAGGAGGTAAAGCATAATCAGACTTGCAAGATTCTGTTACAATAGTCCATCTTAATAAAAGTAATTTTAGACTTTCGTGGAGTTATTTCTTGATCTGGTGTAAGTCATGGACTGACATCTTGGAAATTCTTCCATTTTGGTGGAATGGAACCGTATTTACACTGGTACTAAATTCTGACATAAAAGGGGAAACCACATAATAATGCATTTGGGTTCAAACTACACAGTGGGTTAATCTGACAAAGGGCCAATTTTCAGGGTGATTCCAGCAAGAAGCCATTTCAGTCTGCCCATCATCATTTATTTAGTTTTATTTCATTTATTAAGCACCTCCATGTCCCACTTTTTGCTGTCCATCAGGAAGCAGTCCAAGAAGACATATGCATGAACCCCTCCATCACAAATAAAAAGCGGCAGTAAAAATTACATCCAGAATGTAAAAAGACCCTTTTACCAGAAACGCTTAGAAGCTGGTTGGGAAAGAAACATCTTAAGACCAGGTTGGAACATCTGTGAGATGGAGTCCACCAAATATCCTGAGATTCCACATCTCAGGGCCACCATGGGACATACCTTCCCTAGCTAATCTTCTCAGATGGGGTTAGAGAACAGATTCATGTTGAACAGGATAATCCTGTAGGTGCCTTCCCCCGAAAGTGTTAAAGGCTTTAAAAGGAAGCATGAACTAGACTCAGATACAAAGATTTCAGGCCATTTGCCCTTCCCTTGTGGAGCCAACAAAGCGGGAATAGCTGCTATTTTTATTTTTATTTTTTAACACCAAGATTAATGCTGTAAACTGTCACTTGCTCCAGTAAAATTTATCAACATTATTATACACCTTAGAAACTGCCACTACAGACAAATGCACTACATTAAAATTTGGTCTAGAGCTCCCTCGTGGAAACATTCACTGCAATTTGTATAACAGTTTATATATTTATGCTATTTAATGGTACAAAGCAATAATTATGACTTCATTCACTGATAAGCCACAGCATTACATAAATCTGAGGCGGATTTGGAACACGCCTGCTTTTGTCAGTGGCCTGACTAGTTGTAAATTACGTTGCTGTTAAAAAAAATAAAAAAAATAAAGAAATATTCTAAGCAAATATGAGGAAGCAGCAGGAAGCAAATAATATGCTTCCAGCTGTTCCAGTTAACCTGCAAATGTGGCCATCTGCACCTCAGGAGAAAAAAGAAAAAGGAGAGAGGGAAAAAAGGAGAAAAGCCATCGCTGAACCAGGCTCAAAGCTTATGCTCATCACAGTAGGAATGACCTTGCTCCTTTCTGACCAAACAGGCTCACATACAAAAATCAGGGGGGGGGAAAGTTATTGAAGAAGAAAGGATCTCTTCTCCCCTGGACGTGCGTACAAAGAAAAAGAAGAAGAAAAATCTCTTGCTAATGCCTTGATTCTAGAACATTCCATCTTTCACCTCTGGGGTTATTACTTACAGCATTGCAGGCTTGTGTGGAGAAAAGATTTCCCTCACAACTTCAACTTCCAGTTGGGTTGTTGTTGTTGTTTGGCTTGAGTTTTTTACACCTCTTCATACCCCCAACTTGAGGGATTCAAGAGCGAGAGAGATAAGTTTTATTGCATCAGAATTTTGTTCCTCCTTTAGATGGTTCAACTAGGTTGGAGAGGGACAAAGGACATGCTGTTGACTGAGATGGAAATGCTCAGAAAAAGAAATCGCAGATGTCTCTGGGCGTACGTCCCAAACCTTGGGATGCCCATAAGAGGACACCTGTGAGTTGCATTTGCTAGAATATTATTTTACTTGAGATTCAGACATACAGGAAAAACAGAAGAGAAAAGGAAATCTGGGTCATAAGGAATCCCCCCCTCCACACACACACACAGACATTGGTCTTTTCTAGCTAACCCTTAATTTGCTACATGTAAACTATGAATAATACCGATTTTCTTTAGAGGGATCCTTCTAAATATTGCACACCATGCTTTCATTTGAAAAGTTCTACAAGATACCCCAAACCACTCATACATTCAGACGTTCATATGGCATCTTCCAATTCTGTTGAAGGAAACTGGCAAGCTTCTCTGTCCCACACAATTTAATTACATAGCTGAGGAATACCATCACAAGCATTACACAACCCGGCACATGAGTAGCACATACACAGGGCAATTATAAGTAGCACATGATCACTAAAGCACCTGATGGCTGTTTCCCACTGCAATCCGAAAGCCTTGCTTGCTGCTCTCTGAAACAAGGACATAGGAGGATCAACCATGAAGAGGCCAAATACTATGTTTTTGCTAGCATATTGATGGACTGTATCAGCCTTCAGAAGCTGAAATATTATGCAGTGACTGAAGCAAAGAAAATCTATGAAAAATACAGATCAGAATTCATTCATACCGAAGGTATACAATCAGTTGAACTGCTAATGAGAACCGGTCCCAACATCGGATTATTTGTCTAAATGTCCCCTCCTTTTAGAAATGCTTTCACCTCTAGAACATACTCATTTTCTTTGTGCAGAAGTTTTTCATTGCCAGAAACAAGCCTCTTCTCCAATGGAGTCAGACTGTCCTGCAAGAGCTACAAAGTTTACTGGATCCAGGGACCTCTCCTTTCAACTGATTCCTTACGAGATGTTGTCATTCTTGTGTGAGGTGTTCAGAGTTTTACAATTAATTATTCTTGTAATGACTACTACTCTTGGGCTACTAAATATGGGAGCCATGGGTGTCATTTGGGGTACTGTGAAGCGCTGTGTTGATGGGATTGTGTTATCCACACAATTTAGCTTTGCATAAAGCACAATGTGGTAATCGAGATCCATGGCTTCCAGCAACCAGCTTAGTCAGACTGTTACCACTGACTGAAATAGCAACAGCTGAAATATTGGTCTATTCAATAAAGCACCACCTGAAACGGCCAGATGACTTTGCAAACAATGGAGGGACCCTACAAAGAACATTTCTTTAATTAATTAATATTTCAAATTTCGTCACTGCCTATCTCCCCCAAAAGAGGGACTCTTTTAAGTCGGAGAAGCCCTTTGAGAATTAAGAATAGGGCAGATTACTGTAACTTTCCCAACTCACTTTGTTATTACTGTCCCCATCAGGCACCTTCTTCCACGTCAATATGTGGAAAGAGCAGGACTGGGTTTGCTTCTCACAGGTGGAATAAGTTTTCTTTTTTGAACTTTCCCTGTCTCCTCAATACATGTTTGGCCAAGGTGGACAAACTCCAGTGTCTTCCCTACAATTGTGACTTTATGGAGGACAATACCAAAAATGTTCTTCCATCCTCAGGGTTCACCCTTTGTTGCCATTTCCTGATTTGGCACCTGACGTCCAGTCTATCTATGAGTAAGTCTCTCACCTCTTACTTGTATGACAGCCTGTAAGTCATAACTTGCTACTTTTCATGACAGCTGCAGTGTGGCTTCCCCAGCAGCATCCTACATTTAACTTCACTGCCAGACAAACCATCTTCTCCAGCTTATTTGTAACCAGAAGTCTACAAACAAATGCTTCTTCAACAACCGCTCCCATGAATCAAGGAAAATCGTAACAATGCCATTAAAAAGAGCCTAGAAATGACCTATCCCCTTCCCAGTGCTGCCATGTGATTAAATTTGCTCTAGACTTGTTCACCGTAGCCGACCAATGTCATGTAATGCTTCTGCCAGTAAGCTCTCCAAAGTATCACAAGCAAGACAAGGGACCAATGCAGCAAGGAAAAGAAATGCTGAAATCAAGTTCTAGGGTTTGAACTAGCAGGAGACTTGCCCATCAGCTAGCTAGAGCAAGAAGACAGGGAAGAAAGCTGTTGCACCAGCACCAACCATGAATCTTCTAGCAGGCTTTGGCGAGCTGCCCTTTTGGTGCACCAGTGTGTTTACGGACCCTGGAAACATTCAAGGCAGATCTTACATTCAATGGAATGGAATGGAATGGAATGAAAGGAATGGAACTTGAAGAAAGACTGTGCCATAAGATGAGGACCTTCTCTGCTAATGGTGGTTTTTCTCCTAATTTGTCATCTTCTTTGTTCTTAGGGACTAAGTAGTACACCTGCGTTCCAAGATTTGGCATGGTCCAAGAGCAGGCCCCATAACTCTGCCCTAGAATCTGCCCCAAAGGTGGCTGGCCTTGGCACATCTGGAGACCTATGCTAGGTGTTCCCTATGTTCTAAAGGGGTTTCCATTGGACTGAAGCACTGAGTCCACTCAGGTCTGACGGAGAGATAGCTAGAGATAGATATACTAAGCCTACGAGCAAAGGCATTGGTACTTGCTGCATATTAAAAGCTGATAAATGATTAATAATAAATTGGAGTGGTGTTTCCAGTAAGGGAAGTCTTAAATTACCCAAGGCGTCTTAAAGCCCATTCAGAACGAGGAAGCAATCTCTCGGTTGCAAGTGATTTTTTTTCCCTAGGAACTTGCAGCAGTCCTGGGCATGAATTCCACCTTGCCAGTCCTAATATTTAGCTGTCGCAATGATTTTCTCTAGCTTTAGCATGTTCCAGAAGAAGCCTCTGCACTCCGAATAGCTTGAATGCAGCTCTCCTCCCCCACACCCTTCGTTTTTTGCGGGTGGGCAAGGGAGGAAGGATTTTTTAATATGAATATACTGTCAAGGTCCTGAGATATTAAAAATGACAATACATTATTACTGCGGCGGAGAGCTCTCTCGAGTACCTAGAGGTAGGATTTTGAAAACCAAAGTGAAAAATCAATAGTAATGCACAAGAATTCATAAAGGAAACGTGTCAGTCTGTATCACCAAAGACACGCCTGAAGTTGTGCTTTAAGCAGAAATGACAAGTACAAGCCGCTTTAAACAGAGGTGAAGGAAGTGGCCTAAATGAGAAGGCCTTTAACTATTCCTGGAGAAAGAGAGGAGAGAGAGCGTGCGACTTCCATTCTGCCTGCTATAGATGACACCAAGGCTTCAGGGTTAGCCATTCATTTTTAACATGACCTGAATTTTCAACTGAGGATGAGATGCTGAACTACTCAGTGCTCATCCCTACATGGCCAGACAGCTCTTTAATGTCCTTCTCTCACTCTTCAGGGCCACCCCTGACTGTAGTTCCCCCGTACAGCATGGCTTTCCAAACTGTGTGTCGCGACACACTACTGTGTCGCCTGGGGGCCCCAGGTGTGTCGCGCGACAACCCGTAAGCGCTAATGGCGCGCCGCAGTAGCGCGCACAGCAGTGGACCATCAGCGCTTAACAGGTTGTCACGCGACACAGCAGGACGCCGCCGCCAATGCGGCGCGCAAAAACCCGAAAGCGTGGCAGCGGTGGCGGCAACCCGGAAGCGCCACCGCCAGCGCTTACAGGGTTTTGCACATCGCAGTGGCAGCACTTCCGGGGTTTTGCACGCCGGCCGTTGGTGTGTCGCCAATGGCAAAAGTTTGGAAAGCCCTGCCATACAGTAACTCAGGGAGCAAATGAACAGCTAGCTACAATCAAGAGCAGGTAAGCCCTCTGGATGGTTTGGACTACAATGCCCACAGCCCCTTGCCATGCTAGCTGAAGCAGACCGGTGCTGAAGATGTACCATAAAGGGGTGGCTTTGCCACACCCATTGCTGAGATGGGAAGAGCAGAACCAGGGCCAGGAGACCTTTGCACAATACGGAGATTGCTTGGCCAAAGACTTCACGAAAAGTGAATGGCAAGGAATGAATTTGCCCAAAATCCTGCGGAGATTTGGGAAGGGAAGGGAAGCAGAGAAGATAGGGGTCGTGCAACTCCAGTTTTTCTACCCCTGTTAGCAGGAATGGGGAACTTGTCTTCTTCCCAATACCTCTGCAGCCCCCACCACTGACCTTCTGGATTTGTAGTCCAGCAATGGGAGACCTCGAGGGGCGTGGTGGCTCAGCGGGTAAGACGCCAGGCTTGTCAATCGGAAGATCACAAGTTCGGAGGTTCGAATCCCTAGCCCTGCATGCGGAGTGAGCTCCTGCACTCGCCCCAGCTCTTGCCAACCTAGCAATTTGAAAGCATGCAAATGCAAGTAGATGAATAGGTACCACTTCGGTGGGTAGGTAACAGTGTTCCGCGCGTGTCATGCGGCCACATGACCGTGGAAGCGTCTTTGGACAACGCTGGCTCTTCGGCTAACAAACGGAGATGAGCACCGGCCCCTAGAGTCGGACTCGACTGCACAAATGTGCGGGGGGAACCTTTACCTTTAACGGGAGACCCAGATGCCTCCTCCTGGCAGAACGATGAGGGTTTCCTGCCAATGCACACTATGCCAAACCTTTCCTGCCTGCCCCTCCCTGTGGATTTTACAACTATGTAGGGCACAAACCAGTTTAGCTTCTGTAGTTACTGTCTGAGCCACAAGAGAGCACAATACAGTAACCTGGGTGCTTGTGAACTTCTTTGGTAAATGCCTTGTATACTCACTGAGTGCAACATAACTCAAAAATTATAATTAAAATGTCTCAGCCCCTGTATTTATAGTAACATTTAAACTACTGTGCTTTCCTGAAGTCAGAGTCATTTACTTGCGACCAGCTCTCTTTATGGTGAGCAGATCTTTGAAACTGTACCATGGGGATATGGCACAGCCACATGTAACTCAATATATGTCAACAGCTGTAAAAATATCGGTAAGAGGGAGAAAGGGAAAAACCACGAGCGCAGAGAGAAAGTCCTCTCCCGCACATCTGTTTTTAGAAGTGCCTTTCTCCCCAACATGCTTCCGCGCCACCACCCAGCAATTGGCCAATTTTGGCACAAGCCGTCTTTGAGGTTGGATGATCAAAAAGGTTAGAAATGAAAATGATTTTGGCGTTGGAGGCCTAGCAAGTGGACCAAGATGCTTGCTGTTGGAAAAGGGTTTGTTCTAATCTTACCAAGCGCACAGCTTTCGTCAGAGGCTGTTCCTAGGGAGTTCACAACTCCCCGGGGTGAAGCTACAGTAAATTCTCCCTTAATCCCCTCCGCATACAAATGAGCTCCTGGAAGGAAACCGCAGAGCCAGACAGGCTGCATACGGCCAGAATTTTGTGCCTTAGGAATAGGAGAGAATTCAGACACGCAGACATATATCCACACCACAATGGTACTGTGGTACTATATTTTCAAATTGGGAGGAAGTTTCAAGGGAGGGATGACTTAAAAACTTCCACATACCAACTACAGAACAGCTACACCAAAGAACAAAAAAGAATCAACCATTTGGGGAGCTGGAAGGCAAAGCAACTTTGGGTCAACTACAAGGAGAGATGGATGAAATTATGTATGAGCCCATCACACAATATTCTACTATTGAAGTCTCCCAAAGGTGTCCATTGTTGGTGCATAGATGATCCCTGACTGGTCCTACTGACTTTGTATATTTTTAAGACACTGAGGAAAGAGGAAGTTCATTTACTACAAAAGCCATGATCAAATGGTTCCTATGAATCTTCTTAAAAATTAAAGATGGGCAACTGCTGCTTATATATTTGGAAGTCTGCCCACCAACTCAGAAAAAAGGCAAAGGTAAGTAGGATAGTTTGTGACATCTTATAGAAGGTGTTACAATGGGTGGAAACTACAACTTGGATAAATCCATGCTTTACAAATGATTACAATCCCTATGACAGCCATTTTGCAAGAGTACAGAATCCACAACATGTTCTCAAAATTCCAAATGTGCTCAGTACCCCCCAAAATAAGTTTGGGGATACATCCTGTCATTAGTTGGTACCCCTGCAGCATCATGCTACAGAATGTGAAATTACTGTGCTGCATTTCAATTGGCCTTTAAGACTGTGCCATGGTTATAAATAACTGATCTTACCATGACCAAGATCAAGTCCAGCTATATAAGCATAATTTAATCATCAAGTTTCATGTTTTGTTTTATTACCACCCAAGACTGATTGAGGCTTATATGTTGTAGGACCCTGAGCATTTCCATTCCATGAATAAAAAAGGTAAAGGTTCCCCCCGCACATTTGTGCAGTCGTGTCCGACTCTTCGGACAACGCTGGCTCTTCGGCTAACAAACGGAGATGAGCCCCTAGATTCCATGAATACAATAATATTAAAACATAACCGAAATACATACATTCAATTCATCACAGCTGCCCTTTATCAGAACCAACCAAAATTCACTCTATCCCCAAAATCTATCTGAAAAACCCAAATTTGAATTGCTTTCTGGAATTCTAGCAAGGATGGGGACATTACAATATTTGGGAGTATGCTGTTCCTAAAGAGATGGTCAATTATGAAGAAGGCCCACCTAAAGATAACACTTCCTAGTATGTGTATGGATAAAACTTCCTAGTATAAGTATGGAGTTGTATTAACTCATAGGGTCTTCATTCACCAATATACTGAAAAATTGGTCCAGCATCAATTTCCTCTCTTCACATCCCATGCTCTGGGATGTGAAAGTTTGTTTGCTAATCTTCACCTTCAGGGAGCCACCAGTCTTTATTTTGTCCAGGACTCCTTAACCAGTTCTTCTTGCAGTCCTTTGTACTCTTAATAACCATCTCCAAATCCTTAATTTAAGGGTGTCATCTTCTCTCTCTCACTCTTTCTCAATGACCAGCTTTCAAAGCTATACATTACCAATGGAAAAACCATTGCTTTAATAATTCCAACCGAGAAGGTCATAGAAATATCTTTATCCTTCATAATCTTGCCTAAATTTGTCATTCCCTGCATTCCTCCCATAAATTCATTTTCTCTCTACTTACTCAGCACTCTCTCCATCTATTTCTGAGCCCAAGAAAATAGAACAATCTACTATCTTCAGTTCTTCAACTTCAGCTGTAAGTTCACTAAGCATACTGGTTGATATTTCATTTGTCTTTTTAATAATTGACATTAACCTGCCCATTCATTTGCATTTTTCCCATGTATGGCTCTATTATTCTTTGCTTTCATAAGGAGTTAATATAACACTTCAGCAATTCGCACATTCTCTTGCATCCCTCAACTTTGGTATATACACCACTTTTTCCCAATTAGCCACACAGTCTTGTTCCATATTTGTTGATGTTCACCTGTAAGCACTTGCATCTTCTCCTGTATCATTAAACAGTTCCATGGCTCTTTCATCTATGCCTGGTGCTTTTCCTATTTGAAGCTAGTCTGTTGCCTCTCAGCCCAACCCATTTTAGGGAGAACAGCCCCCAACATAACCCTCAAAGACCAGATGCAGCTGTTTCCTTCAAAAGCTGAAGATCTTCTCACTTTTATCTCAGATTGCCCAGAAAGCTTGAGGATAAGGAATCAAAAACATATACAGGTAGGTCTCAACTTAAGATCATTCGTTTAACAACTGTTCGAAGTTACGACGGCACTGAAAAAGATGACTTATGTCCAGTCCTCACACAACCGTTGTAGCATCCCCATGGTCATGTGATCAAAATTCAGGCGCTTGGCAACTGACATGCATTTACGATGGTTGCAGCATCCCAGGGTCACATGATCGCCATTTGCGACCTTCCCAGCCAGCTCCCAACAAGCAAAATCAATGGGGAACCACGTGATTCACTTAATGACCACGTGATCCACTTCACAGCCACGTGATTCACTTAACAACCTCATGATTCACTAAATGGCCACTGTGATTCGCTTAATGACTGTGGCAAAAAGGTCGTAAAATCAGGCATGACTCACTTAACAACCACATCGTTTAGCAACGGAAGTTCCGGTCCCAATTGTGGTCGTAACTCGAGGACTACCTGCACTAAAAAAAAAGTGTGAGTTTAAAAAACAAAAGAGTACAAACCTGCGTATTAAATTCTACATAACCCAGACCTAAAGCACTGGCAGTCTTTACAATATTTTTTTTTCCTTAAGTGGAAAAGAGACAACAGAAGCCAGATTTCTGCAGCTGAATTCCAGGACATAGTTTCCAACTATTCTAATCAACCATCTCTGTGGTTGGGCTGGGATTTCAAACTTGCCACAGTATGAAGTCCAGTTTGGGCTATATTCCCTTCCCTCTCTCAGCTTGATGAAGGCTTCCCCGCAAAATCAAAAGGCTTACTGTCAACTTTTCGATTGGTTTGGGCCTCATGCTATCATATGTGCAGCGATGGGCAAGGAATACGAATGCAGCTCTGGCTCCACCATGGGGGCCGAAGGTTTTGTCCAATTCATCCAGGGACTGTATGAAAGTAGAAGCAGGTCTCTTTTCATGTATATTCCAACTGCTGAAAATCCCCAGTGTGCAAAAGCCAGGGTTTGGTTTTGTTTTTTCAAAAAGGGAAAGAGAAAGAACAATAGCTCGGAAAAAAGAGAGGCAAATCTGGGCAGCATTTTTAAAGATAAATTAGCTCGGCCAATAGTAGCTATGATAACACTGTGTGTGTGTGGGGGGGGGTGGTATCTATATATTTATACACAGATGCACACGCATAGTCACACACACACACCAACAGCCAAGTATAAAGGAGTCGATGCGTCTGAGCGGTAGCAAAAATGTTCACGATAGAGATACAGTATGGGTTCAGATGAATCTCTCCTCGTTTAACATTTTGCAGGGGAAATTTTTATATGATTGCGTGGTTTGGGGTTTTTAACAATCTCACAAGATGAAAGTCATCAGCCTGTTGCCTGCAAAAGCTCAGGATGTAGCCATGCAGCCAAGTTGGAAGTAAAGAAAATCCCCAAGCAAATCACTAAAAATGCATCTTGCTATCCAGTGGTTATTGCCAAAAATAAGCAATGTGGGCACTTGCTTTCCTTTGGAAAACTAAAACTGCCTATGCAATCTTCAATTTCAGGTATCTTGGATAGGAATTACAGTATGTATTATTTAATTTCATTATTAGGAAAACAGTGGAATACATGCATTTTAAAAAAGTATGCTTATTAAGAACATTCATCACCCTGGTTGTGAATCACAAAAATAAAATTCCACAGGATAAAGGTGGTGTGGGGGGGAGAGTTTGCTTCTAATGCTTAGCAAGGGCTTTATTCCATTTTTATGCCAAAGCAATTCAATGTTAGTTTGCTAATGCTCCACACTAACATGACCTTCACAAACACCACAACAGTAACCATGCAACGTTCAGATCCGTCCAATGTGCTTGTAGGAAACGCTTGGCAAAATGGTTGGCTTGGTGTTGAGCAGATGGTATGATTTGCTCTACCAAAACACACAGGAAAATGTCACTATACTGCCAATTATCAACTCCAGCATCCCTCTTTTCTGAGTATACATGCCTGAGAACCACCAAAGGACCTTCTGAAAATGCAGAATACAAGCAAAGGGGGTGGGGTGGGGAGAGACACACATTGTTGGGACTTGCAGCCAAAGATCTAGCAATATCTGAAGTTAACTGAAATTCATTGGGATTCCAACCCTTCGCTGACGCTGCACCCCATTGTCTCCCATTCCCTATCGGCTTTCTTGCCAACAACGAGCAGCCTGTTCAAATCCATCTTTTATTTTCCTTAAAGAACCTGCACTGTTTGTCAACATTCCATGGCTGACAGCTTCCTGCTGTACGTCTAGAATGCTGGAGAGTGCAGGCCCACAAATCTAGTCAACAGATTAACAGTGGCAACCATAAATTTAATTCTGGTGACCAGCAGGGAAAGCCTCAAATATATTTCACCATAGGAGCAGTACATTTTCAAAAAGCCATCTACCAGCCCTGGAAGGCAGGAATGTATTTCTTTAAAGACTGAACACTCCATCAGTACTGGGGGCAGGGGTGGGTGGGCTTATTACAAATACTGTATGTACCCTTAAAAACTCCTGTTCTGTGTGATTGGCATAAAAGGATGCATTTTTCTTGCCTCTACTAGATAGGAAGCAGGAAATCAGGGCCTCATTAACTAGCTTCACTAGTGAAGCTACCAAGCCTAGCCAAAATTTAAAAGACTGATTATGAACATTCCATGACATCATGTTAGCTCAGCTATAATGGAGAGATTTTTAAGTGCCAACATTCATTGTTTTCATAAAATATTTGTATATTGGGGGAAGACTGGAATGTAGAGATCCCTAGGGAAACTGCTTTAAAAGAAAAAAACACCCAGAGTCGCTGGGAGTTGGGCTGAATATATTATTATTATTATTATTATTATTATTATTATTATTATTATTATTATTTAAAAAACATATGTTGCTTTGGAGAAGGTATGGCTTCAAATCAGAAAAACTTGAACCAGTCCATTTAAAAAGAACTAAATGTCCCTTAATGTTTAAGGATCTAAGTCAGTGTTTTTCAAACTTGGCAACTTTAAGACATGTGGACTTCAACTCCCAGAAAGAATGGGACAGGAAAGATGTGTAAGAGAAACATAATGTCAGGCTCTATGTTGCTGAACAAGATCAAGGAAGCAAGAACTACACAGATTTGAGTAAAGGAATCTTTACTGATAGTCTGGAGTAACCGCCCAGAGTCTGCCAAGGTAGAGATGGGCGGGGGATAAATCCAAATAATACATACATACATACATACATACATACATACATACATACATACATACATACATACATAATCTTGGAAACCATAAGAGGAATTTCCCAGCCTGATTTATGAGTTCATTAAGATGGTGTCTCTTTGAGTGATTTGAAATGTTCCCTTCAAGGTTTCTTGCTACCTGGGCTAAGTTGCCATTTATAAGACAGGTTTTCTGGTCCTGAAACTGAGATTTACCTACTTCAGGTCTTGCACTACAATTTTCATCTGTTTTCCAATCAAAATGGTTGGACTTTTTTCAAGGCAGGTAGTAACCTTATGACCTTCGTTTTGATAGAACTTGGGAAGATGTTTTTGTCACATCTCCATCACGAAATGTTGCTTCCAGATAGCCTTTGCTGTCTGTTCACTGTTTATTTCTTCTTCTGGTCTGCCAAAATGGCTGTTTCTGATGTGTCACCAGGGATAGAGTCCCACTTAAATACTCTGTTCGCCCCTCCGTGTGCCATTTTTCCTTCCAAAGTGCTGCAAAGGCAAAGCTGAAAATGTTCAAAACGGGTGTTTGCTGTGTGCAAAGAAAAATAAAATCCAGGCGCTATCACAGGTTTCTGAGATGTGGCGGTTAAAAACAATACCCTCCCATTGGCAAAAGATCAGCTCCTTTAAGTGGAAGGCACACATGTTTCATCAGTAATTGGTTTCCCATATTTAGAAGACTTTAACTTTGCTCTAAAAAGTTGTATCCTTATCCTTGGGAGTTCAGTTGGAAACTTGGCCTAAAAGTGACAGCTGCGGAGGCCTTGCCCCAGCTTAACTCCACAGGAGTTTGAATGTACTTCATTCTGAGGTTGGGAGCTGCTTTTAATCTATCAGCAAGACGCTGCAGCTGCTGTAAGCTAGCTGAAAATTGTCTGCATACAGGGGTTTAAAAATTTTGTAACCCTTTTGGTGGCAAACTTAACACTACAGCAGCAATTCAGAAAATCAGAGGACTGGAGAGTTAAATAAAAACTAGAACTAAGTTTCCAATTATCATCATCATCATCATCATCATCATCATCATCATCATTCTTTTGAACAGAAGCTGCAAGAAATGCCACTTGCCTGCAAGCAAGAACTGGTGGGGCCACAAAATAGACAAAGTAATAGAAAATGAAGAAGCTAAAGTGCTCTGGGACTTTAGAATTCAAACAGACAAACATCTGCCACACAACACCCCAGACTTAACAATTGTTGATAAGAAAGACAAAAAAGTCTGGATAGTGGACACTGCAATACCTGGAGACAGCAGAAGAGAAGAGAAAGAACTGGAGAAAATCACAAAATATAAAGACCTGCAAATAGAAGTAGAATGACTGTGGCAAAAGAAGGCAAAGATAGTACCAATAGTAATAGGCACCTTGGGTGCAATCCCAAAACATCTGAAGTACCACTTGAACACCATCAGCATTGACAAAATCACCATCAGTCAACTGCAAAAGGCAAAAAAAAAGGCAAAAAAACAACAGCAGTTGCCTATCCCAGGTCCTTGGGAAGGAATACCAATTTTTAATATGAATGAAAGGGTACATCTAGTGAAATACATAAACATGGGTTCTATGATTGCCAAATAACCAGGGAAATGGAGAATGTGCCTGATTTGTGATTATCCATCCATCCATCCATCCACCCACCCACCCACCCACCCCCTATAAGATGTTGATAGCCTTCACTCTATGGAGAGTGCTTATGGAAAGGCAGAGTTCCTGTTTATTCGTTCAGTCGCTTCCGACTCTTCGTGACTTCATGGACCAGCCCACGCCAGAGCTTCCTGTCAGCCGTCACCATCCCCAGCTCCCCCACGGTTGAGTCTGTCACCTCCAGAATATCATCCATCCATCTTGCCCTTGGTCGGCCCCTCTTCCTTTTGCCTTCCACTTTCCCTAGCAGAGTACCATTTTTTTTTAAATGAATGAAGGGACACCTAATGTAAAACAGAGGAGCATGGATTCGTAAATTACAAACTTGCTCATTCTAGTGGCCAGAAAAGCAATGGGCAAGGTTAGCCCCAAGTTTCATTCTCCCCTTTTTAGTGTATTAGATATCCACTACTCCCCTTTTTATGTATTAGATATCCAGCTTTCATTCTGGTCTCTTTCTCCAGATCTGCCAGAAATAATTGGACTTTACTCCCTAGGTCCCCTCTGAATTCTGCTCCACAGCCTGACTCAGATAACCAGCCATTTTTCTTCTTCTGGCAATCTTGAGGGTTTGCATGGGAGTTCAATGTGATTTCAAATGTGGACGGACGTCCTAAGTAGCGGGCTCAGAGCCCACGAATGGGGCTTTTTACAGACCCTCCAATAAACACATGATAGAATTTGTTAGCTTATAATTAGGTGGGACAGGGCAACACAGCCACCCACCCAGACTCGCGTGCTTTTCTCCCTGCAGCCAAGAACTGGATTCCAAATGCAGAGAGCTCAGCCTAAGCATGTGTTTTTATGCACATAATCTGCAAGGAGCTATAAAAACAACCAGTACTGTACCCATCTCCAGCTGCCAAATGCTTATTCTGTTCTCCAGTGAGAAATGGGGTGGGTGGTGGGGGAGATGGAGAGAGAAGAGTGAAATAATTATATCTGTATGTTGTCTTTGTTAGAGACTTCTTAAATTTAGCACAGTGTTTTCACCTGTGGGGAGATGCCAAGACAACACAACACAGACACACACACACATGTACACATGCACATAAGACACAGAAATTAAAGGGCAATTCCAAAAAAAAATCTCAGATCCCTTAAAGAACTGATACAGCAGCAGCTGTATCTCTTTAATTTGAGTAATTATCATATAATTAAGTGCATGAATTACAAGAGAGCCAAAGCATTAAATTAAAATATTTAATGCCTGTAAATCTGAAAATGATTACAGTGCTGATGCGCAGCTAGTGAGCAGTGAGCTAACGGAGATGTGGCAGCGCCACTGGGTTACTCTGATGCTGCCACAGCGCACATGCCTTGCAAACACAGTCTGTTCCAAACAGCTGGAAAGTTCTCACTGGTGAGAACTTCTAGCATGCTCTGCAAACTCTGGAAAGCAATATAAATATTCCATAAAAGAGCGATTGGACAGTCAAAGCCTGTCCGTTCTCTTCACCTCAGATCCTGCCACCTAAAGCACAAATCTATAGAAATGCAGTTGGAAAGGATTTTTATCCCACCTTATCCTGACAGTATATATCCAGAGGGTTATCATTTACAGACTAAGGCCCAAAGATGCAACTACTAAAAACAACAGCTGTAGTTGCCCAGAATGACAAGGGTAATAATATAATTGCATGAAGGAGATGCAAGCTCCAAGCAGTTCATGCTGTAGCTCCGGTCTCATGACGGAGGTTGCTTGCATGCTGGATATACATTCGGGCCAAGATGAGGATCATCCACAAAAGTTCTCTCTATACTTTAGATGCTATGGAGTCCTTGGTGCTCTCTGAGCCTTGTTGCTTTCTTGTGGATGTTTCATTGCCAGACTAGGCAACATCTTCAGTGCGAAAAGGAAGTGGGACTTGCTCTCTGTTTATATACCATGGCTTGTCCTGCTTGTGTTGGTGGAGGTGTTGTTCTCCCTTTAGGAGTTCCTGGAAGCTTGGCACTCAGACAAAGCAGCCATCAACAGACACATAGAGGTAAACAACATTTACATACCATTCATAAGAGACAATAGAAAAGCCAGAAGACCAGAACACCTCCTTGCCAGCAATCAATACCCAGATATGCAAAGATAAACACCAAGATTAGCACCAGAGGAACAATCAAACAGCACAATATACCCTAATCAAGGAACTATTAACTCAGTCAATCAACCAAGCAGCAAACAACAGCCCAATCAAGGAACTCCTAAGGGGATAATAACACCTCCACCAACACAAGCAGGACAAGCCATGATATATAAACAGAGAGCAAGTCTCACTCCCTTTTCGCACTGAAGATGTTGCCTTGTCTGGCAATGAAATGTCTGCAAGAAAACAACAAGGCTCAGAGAGCACCAAGGACTCCACAGTTCAACCCTGAGCTACAAATATTCTCTTCAATTGGCACTTCAGATGCTAATTTTGTGGGGCAGAGAATAGATCATGCTGAAAAGCTCTACATACATTTGGTTCCATGTACAAGAGCTGGACCATAAGGAAGGCTGAGAGAAGGAAGATAGATGCTTTTGAACTGTGGTGTTGGAGGAAAATTCTGAGAGTGCCTTGGACTGCAAGAAGATCAAACCAGTCCATACTCCAGGAAATAAAGCCAGACTGCTCACTTGAGGGAAGGATATTAAAGGCAAAACTGAAGTACTTTGGCCACATAATGAGAAGACAGGATACCCTGGAGAAGAAGCTGATGCTAGGGAAAGTGAAAGGCAAAAGGAAGAGGGGGCCGACCAAGGGCAAGATGGATGGATGATATTCTGGAGGTGACAGACTCAACCATGGGGGAGCTGGGGATGGTGACGGCCGACAGGAAGCTCTGGCGTGGGCTGGTCCACGAAGTCACGAAGAGTCGGAAGTGACTGAACGAATAAACAACAAAAACAGGATCCTATCCAAACAAGAAATTCAACAAGAGAACTTTTACTGCGCGCACACATAAAGTATTTGTGCATGTTTATATACCTATGTGGGGATGGGAGAGACCTGATGGCACATAGCCAGGGCCTGAATGTCTACATTACTCCTTCAGAGCGTGAAACTACCATTCAGTGGAATAATATATTTACTGGGGGGTTTCCCCCCACCCAAGGACTCAAGGGAGTGTTCAAGGAGACTAGATATGTAAGGGGAGAGAGGTTCAGGACCACACAGTGTTCTAGTTCATACATTCCACTAAGCCAGGGGTCTGCAACCTTTTTGGTGCCAGGGACCGGGGGGCGGGGTTTCCAGGATTTCCGCGGGCAGGAGCCAATAGCAAGCACTGGGGAGCGGGGTTTGTGGACGGGAGCCAATCACACGGAAAGGGGCAGTGTTTGAGGGCGGGAGCCCCACGTCCCACTTCCTAACAGGCCGCGACCCACCAGTGGTCCATGGCCCACAGGTTGCTGACCCCTGCACCAAGCCATACTATGGTTTGCTTGATTTTGGGTTAGCTTGTTGTCGAAACACAGTTTCTGTAGCTTGTAAATTATAATGTGCGTCTTAGCACATTGTGGTCAATGCAACCAGCTGTACTTTATTCCACAATCCCAAGCCATGGCTTAGGACACTATGTGCACCCAGACTATTCATTCCATGGGCTACGTTAGTATGACTTTGTTCCACAGTTGCTCTAAACTGCATAAAGCACATCCTCAGGGTGGAGAGAAAAGAGCAAGGGACATCTGAACCCATGACATCGTCTTGTATGGATTCACCCCATGCACTAAGCCATAATGGTTTGCTTATTTTGGGCTTACTGTATTGTAGAAGATATTTTTGGAGCTAGATGAAGAATGTCAACTAACAGCCACTTAGCATGGGCCATGGAAGCATAAAGCAGGGTTTCTGTTAACCTATGGAAAAGACCGGTGCAAAAAACACACCAATATTAATCTCAAAATGTTAGAAGATGGGGCAAATGCGTAACTGTCTGAAGCCATCAGCTGTTGGAAATGGCATCAGTTCTGGCATCACGATGGGCATTCATTCCTAGCTGTGCAGTGTCGTGTCTCTCAGAAGCTTCAGCTAAATCTGAGCCTGATAAGGAGGGCTTGACATATATTATGTGAAACCCAGCTATTGTGATTTGTAATCCAATTTATGACTCGAGGTGTTATGGAAACCCAGCAAACATCTCCATCTCAGTGCCGGCTTGCCACTGAGGCAGGCTGAAATTGGATCAAGGTGACCTGGCAGGAAGCTAGCGCTTTGCTTTGGAAAAATGGAACCACCCCTCCTCTATGCAGACATCCCATGTCACGTGGAGATGGAGCCAGAAAGAGGTTAGCAACCTGCAGGCCTTCAGTTGGCCCACTGCAGCACCCTCCATGAACATTTCTCCTTTGGTTGCTAAAAAAAACCCAGAATCTCCCCAGCCACTATTTTTCTTTGGGGCCAAGATCAGGGGAATATCAACCTCAAGGATCACCTTCTATGAGGTTGCTATTCCAACAGTATCCCCATGCAACCCACTGCCCCTTCTCACCTCAATGATCTTCCCACTGGTAACCCATCACCTACTGCCACCTCCCACAATGACAATCAGTAACCCCCCTTGCCTTGGTCCTCTTCTACCCACCTGTGTGTCTCCCAACATCAAGTAGAGGTCCTTCAGCTTTGTCACTCCCTCACTCCAACAATGAACATCTGCCCTTCGTCTATTCTTGCTTAGAGCTACAGCATGAAGAGTGCTGTTGAGGCCACACCTTTCCAACTGACATATGTTCCTCCTGGCTCAAGGATGGGAGGAAAGCACAACTCTAGAAGTGTGGGGAAGAACCCTTAGAATAACCAACACTCAGTACAATAAGTGAATCCTGTCATCGATCCATTAAGCCCATAACAGTTTGCTCAGGCTGGCAGCCTTACAATATCTTTCTCTACCAAGACTTTCTCATCACCTACTCCCTGTTGAACAGGAGATGCTTTACTCTAACTTTGAACTGTAGCTTCCAGAATGGATCACCCACAGCAAATTCTTCACAGCTATCCAGAATTAGGCTTTTCACATCTCCATTAAGTAAAAGCAAGGAGAGCTATTTTTTTGAAGGAATTACAGCTAAAGAACCTGAATGCTCTTCCCTGAATTTTAATGAAAATGGAGGTACTAATACCTGGTACTAACAACTGGATATTACAGAGTGTCCCCCAATTAACATGCTTGATGTTCTATATAATATTTTACAAGTTAGGCTCTCTTAAGGGAGCATATTGATTGAGAGAAGAAACAGATGTTACAGAAGATGTTTTCAAGATTGGGGGGAAAGAGAGAAAGGTTGCTTGAAAAGTTGAAGAGAGAGTAGCGATTTATTTTATTTTGACAAGGGATATTTGCTTGAGCATCATTCCCCCTTTTAATCAGAGGCTAATTTAGCCACACACACGCACACTTGGTATTCTTTTTGTGGTTTACTTTATCACGGTCTATGCAACAGTGTCTGATTATGTATTCAAGAGAGGGTGCTGAGCAAAGATGTCAGCAAGGGAAAACAACTGACATTGCAGCTGAAGTTGGAAGAGCAAATACACAAAAATTTACCACTGACAGAACCAGACAAGGGTTAGGTTTTGTACTGCCCTTTTAAAAATTAGGTGTTGCCTTGATGGACAAGTTAAATTTGTGCAATTGTCTTTTTGTCCAATATAAATCTCTAGTATATGAAGACCAATGGCCGCAAGCAGAAGGATCAGAGACTAACTCATAGACAAGAGCGAACTTTCATCTCTATGTAAAAACAAGAATTAAACAAATGCCAAATGTTGAATGCTCTTCAGAAACAGCCCAGATCTGTTTCTGCTTTTCCTTATTATTTATTTGCAAATATCACGGAATCTCCTGTATATAGAGAATGTACCTGTAATCCAGCAAAGGCTTCAAAAGAACCCAAGGTAAGAGGAATTTCAGGTCACGCTAATTCAGAGGAAGCCTGAAGCACCCCAATTGTGTTTCCCCACTCTCTGAAATATCAAATTCAATGGATCGCAAGCAGAGGTCAAGCTAAGGGACCATAAGGGTTTTCTAGATTTCTTAAGAACTCAGTTGATTATAGACCAGCACTGAACATGGGTTATGTGGGCCTTACTTTACTATAAAAAAGAGAGAGAAACAGGAACAGTGCTGGAACAACAGCTGTTGTGCTGAGTGTCAAACTAATTTTAAAACCTCCTTTAGTGAACTCTCCAGGGTCCTGATACTGCCAGAACCCAGATCTGTTTCTGCTTTTCCTTATTATTTATTTGCAAATACCTCTTCACAAAACTGGTTGCTTTTTTTAGGGTGCTCAGCCAGATCAGAGCAATACTTCTTGTGCAGGAACCAATGGAATAGCCTCAGTGGTCTTGTGCTAAACTAGGAAGTGCACACGTGGCAGTTTGCATATATTGAACAATTCACAGAGGCCTGGTTTGCATGCAATACTAAGCCGTTATGGTTGGGAACAGTCAGTGCAGAAAGCCCAAAAAAGGATATTGTGTCAACCTGTTCAATATGAGAGCAACACAATACTCTTTGGGGGAACAATCGAAGGTGGTGAACTCCAAAAGCGGCTCTGTGGTGGAAGGTCTCTCACCGCGCCATTGGAAAGCTCTGTAGTGCTCAGCATGGCCAACACCCAATGAAGAGAAGAGGGATGATTGCCTAAAAGATGGATAATACTGTCAGAAAGAAATACAACTGCCTAACACCTTCTCTTTCCTCAACATATCATTTCCACAAATGTCTTCTTTAGTGTGGAGGGGAACATCAAAATGGAAGGCCAGCAAGATGTCCACAGATGCACTCTCTGATGCACAATGATGGGACTTTGTGTTTCCTTTGTTCTTCCCTTCCTCGCTCCCCCCTTATTTAGCCAATCCATTGTGCAATCTGCTGCTTCATCAGCTCCTGCCCCCAATGCCCTCGCAACAGCTGTGGGTTTAATTATCAAAATAACATTTTAATAGTCTCATAACTGATCTCCCTTCCAAACATGCCAGTGCAGAGGCGGCTAAGATTTCTTTGTAACACCTCTCCACTAAACTTACTAATAGGCTCCATTTAAGTGATTAAGCTGTTCTGATGCCTTGGTGTCCACTGATGGAGTGTCATCCCCCCCATCTTAAAGTTGTTGCTTGCGGTCTCCTGCTACCACAGCATCTTTATTACACGGAGTGTTGTAGTAGTCAGAGCTCCCCATGTAATGGGTCTCCAAGAACGACAAGGGACCAGGAAATTATTAGGACAGCCTCATCGCTGACCCTCATTATGTGAGAGGTAATGAATTCCTCAGCACCCAACCATATCTCCCAAGACTGGGGAAAAACTATAAGCATTCAGATAAATCCTTTCACTTTGCAAACACTTTTTAACGCTTTCCAGAAAAGAGAGCAAAAATACTCTGCTGAAAGTCAAATTTCTGGGAGGAAGAGGCATTCAGAGCATCATCACTTCCTTGAGGATGGGGAAAGATCATTTGAAAGTAGCATTGCGCAGCTAACAGAAGGCATGCCTTTGACCTTGGGGTCAAGTAGTCCATTTATTAAAGCATCTGAGTTTCTAAGTATATGCAGAGGTCATAGTGGCGGTCAGCTACTCACTGTCCTAAATCTTAATTTGGTTATTGTTTAGAAATATGGTGTGAAACCAACTATAATTATTTTAAAAATGGTTAAACAAACCATGGTTTAATGTGATATATAAAGTCAGTCAGTAGAAGCAAAACCCTTCCTAGTGCCTTTGATATGTTCTATTTCATCCGTTGCCATTAAGTTTCAACCAGCTCAATGTACAAAGACACACATGATATGAATTAATCAGGGAAATCTCCTTTCTCAGAAGCTTCCCCACTCTCTGATATTTCTCCCCCACTTCACATTTCTAAAAAGCCATTGATGAACACATATGTCAGTCATATAATACAATCAACACTCAGGGGAAAAAAAGGGTGTGTGTGTCTGAGACTCAGGTTTTGATATTCTGCTTTAAATATTCACCAAAGTCCACACCTGGTTTTGCTATTAAAACAATAATAACCCTCTTAGTCTCTTTCTTCAAAAGAGAAAACTGGTATTCAACAGCATTTAGAACATTAACAAAATAAACAAGTATAATAATAACAATACGGAAACATGCATCCCTAGACTCCACACTGGCAAACCGAATTCCTCTACTATTTGTCTAGGCCAAGGGTCGGAAATGGCGGCTCGCGAGCCAGATGCGGCTCTTTGGCCCCTTGAGTGTGGCTCTTCCGCAGCTGAACTCACCCCCGCCCCTTCCACGTGATAGGCCCCCGCCCGCAAACCCCGCCCCCTGGCTCTCGCACTGAGCGAGGCCCGGCGCGGCAGGGAGGCAGCGCCATCTCCAGCCGCAGCAGCCCCTGCGCGGAGAGAGGCAAGCAGGCAGATAAGCGGGCAGGCCTCGTTTCCCACCCCCATCATCATCTTCGCTCAACGCGGGCGGGCGGAAGCAGCCGAGGGGGGCGGGCCCGGCGGCGGAGGCCAGGGCTGCCCGCTTACCTGCCTGCCTGCTTCTCTCCGCGAGGCCCCCGATCCGGCTTGGACCCTGGGAAGGCAGCGGGGGGCCTCGCGGAGGGAGGCAAGCAGGCAGGTAAGCGGGCAGGCCTCGTTTCCCACCCTCCATCGTCTTCTTTCTTCCACGCGGGCGGGCGGAAGCGGCCGAGGGGGGCGGGCCCGGCGGCGGAGGCCAGGGCTGCCCGCTTACCTGCCTGCCTGCTTCTCTCCGCGAGGCCCCCGATCCGGCTTGGACCCTGGGAAGGCAGCGGGGGGGCTCGCGGAGGGAGGCAAGCAGGCAGGTAAGCGGGCAGGCCTCGTTTCCCACCCTCCATCGTCTTCTTTCTTCCACGCGGGCGGGCGGAAGCGGCCGAGGGGGGCGGGCCCGGCGGCGGAGGCCAGGGCTGCCCGCTTACCTGCCTGCCTGCTTCTCTCCGCGAGGCCCCCGATCCGGCTTGGACCCTGGGAAGGCAGCGGGGGGCCTCGCGGAGGGAGGCAAGCAGGCAGGTAAGCGGGCAGGCCTCGTTTCCCACCCTCCATCGTCTTCTTTCTTCCACGCGGGCGGGCGAAGAGCGGCCATGGGGGGGGGCAGGCGGCGACGACAAGCGGCGCGCTTCAGGCTTTCAGCGCTGGAAGGCGGCCTCCTTCCAGCGCTGAAAGCCTGAAGCGTGTCGTTTGTCGTCGCCGGCCCCCCCGGCCGCTCTTCGCCACAGATCCCGCCGGAGCTGATCTCCCTGGACCCCGGGCAGCTGGGCCGGGTGGACGCCCTCTCCCGCCCGCAAACCCCGCCCCCTTCCACGTGATTGGCCCCCGCCCGCAAACCTCGCCCCCTTCCATGCGAATGGCCCCCGCCCGCAAACCCCGCCCCCTTCCACGTGATTGGCCCCCGCCCGCAAACCCCGCCCCCTGGCTCTCTAGCATTTCAAAATGTGCACGAGCATGTCAAAATGGCTCCCGGCATAAAAAGTTTGCCGACCCCTGGTCTAGGCACAACTGTGAATGCTCCTGCAGTACTGAAAAGGAAACCCATTGAATGCTTTCAAACGGTCATTCTAGATTTGGTTGCAAAAAGCTGCCGTTTCCAATTTGAACCCAAGCCTGTTCTTTCCCTCCTCTTTCACAGCTTCATTTGGAAACCTGGCTTGGAAGTGTGTTTGCCTGCTCGACAGTATGCCGAGTTCACCATCCATCTAGCAGATGGGGAAATGGCATTTTCAGGCCCTACAGATGGAGTCTCTTTACAGTGCCCTTGCTTAAGTCTGCTGGGAGACAACCCACTAAGAGAGCCAAAAAGTCTCTAATTTGTCTTTACCACCATTTGCTTTTGGGATTCTTCGCACAATATTAAACAGCCCTAGCAATCAAGAGCAATAAGAAAACGGGAAACGGCTTCTCTTGCTAGGGAAGATTGTGCTAAGGGGAACTATCTCCAATCTTCACTTGGGAAGTCATTTCAATGTGGCCAGTTTTGGGGTACCCTTATGGCTGCCTGAATGACATGTGTGCCAACTGCTTTGCATCTTGGTTCACGGGGGAAAATCCCAACAAGTTTCCATCCCATTCCTGGGGGGGTGTAGGGAAAAGACAATGGAATAGAATTTACAGTATTGATGTAGAAAATGTATATGGCCGCATATGAACTCTGGGCGGCTAACAACAATCAACAAAATCTAATAAAAGCTCTATAAATGAAACAGAAACCAGAATTAAAATAATCATATACAATAAGCGAGGCACCATATAACAAATTCATCAGACAAACCACACCTATACTGGCCTTGTCAGCCTTACTAGGTAGACCAGACAGGAAACATGACCAGTGAGCTAATTCTAATTTATTGTAAGGCTACATTAACAGAATCTTGCAAGTCTGAAAGTACAATTCTCCCCCTTTCTCCTTTACAGCCTGAGAAACCAGGGAGGGTCCCTTCTGAGCCTTTTGCCCCGCCCACTATCCAGCTGCAGGCTATGCTGTCTCTTATCTGCCCATTCCCTAGGCAGCATCTCTGGGCCCATTCTCCCAAGGTCTTTCCCACATACCTTTACAGGCCCCATCTAACATCCTAGCTCAGTGCCTGGAGGAAAAGGCAGGTCTTTATGGCATTCTGGAAGTTCAAGAGGGTTGGGGCTCTCAAGATCTCAGTAGGAGGCTATTCCATAGGGCAGGTGCCATGACAGAGAAAACTCAACTCCTCAGTCCCACAAGTTGACATTGTTTAATAGAGGGGACCTGGAGAATGGAAGTAAAGCAGGCTTGGACACATGGGCGTTCCGACAACAAAACTCAATGCTACACAAAGTATGTCCATATTTATATTCCCATTAAAAAGTGTCATTCTAAATTTTACTTCTGGAATTTCACAACTAGCTTTTCACTGTTAAAGAAATTAATTGGTATGACCATTCTTATACTGTATGATCAGATATCTTCACAACACTGAAAAGGAATTCTGTTTGAAAGACAGAATATATGATAATGTGGTTCCTAAAAAGAGAAACCAAAATCAAGCAGCAACCAGAAATTGAGAAGATAAGAGCAGGCTTCCACAAAAATGAAAAGAACAGAAATATGCAGGAGGGACACTTTCAATAGGTTCTACTTATTCTTCCTTATGAACACCACCCACCTGTTCACCTCCCTGATGATGGCTTACTTAGCAGCAACAACTGAGTATGGGAAGCTGTTTTTTAATTTCCCACAATGCCCCTAGATTCGGCTTTCTAGGGTGCTATGAATAATTTGACATGGTAGGTTTCTTCCCCACTGCTGCCACCAGATAAGCTCACAACTTGGGTGAGGGCAGACTAAAATTTCAGCACTGGTGAGCAGCTACTGAAGAATACTGTAAGCTGAAGTCCCAACACTTCTGGGGAGCGCTGTGTGTTGGGGGAGTGCCGACGCAATGCCTCCATTAAAATGTTCATTGTGGTTTCTTGATAAAATTGCAGGAGCTTGGAGAACTCCATGGGCCATAGACACCAGACCAGAAATAAGAAAAGAAGAGAGAAGGAAAAAGCAAACTGTATTTTCTGCTCATCTGTGGAGAGGGGATAACGCCGGCCCAGAAGTATGTGTCTGCGAAGCAATCTCAGTCATAGATGAGTGCCTGTTTTCCCCTGGAGCGTAGACTGCAGAAACCTTTGAAAACATTGCTTTCTCTCTTTTTCCCCTTAATATATTGTTTTGCTGGACTTGTTTGTGTGCTAAAATAAAGAATCTCTCTCTCTTTCTCATTCTTCCTGCTTATAATGGGAAATGTGGTAGATTAGTCCCTTCAGTCAATATCTTCATCTGGATGTATAATTTATATTATCAATTAGCGTTACATGAATCATAGGTGTGTCTAAATCTTCTCATCCAATACATCCCATAATGTTCCATTTCTCCTTTTACCTAACTGAAAGAAGCAGCTAGGTCAAATTAGAGCAAAGAGTGACCAGTTTGGTCAATTGATCAGCATGAAAGCCAGCCTTCATACTGTAGTTGACAAAACTGGCTTGTATACATAAGCTTCAGATTAGGCTGGGCATAGTTTAGTGTCCAGATGTAAGAGTAAACTGTGTTTAACTGAAAACACACACACACACACACACACACACACACACACACACACACACACACACTGATGAAAAAGGTGAAAATGGAAACTTCTGATCTCCTCCTTATGGGCATTCCAGAGGAGAAACAGATGGAGGGGTGGACTCACAATCATTGGACCCTGAGACTTCTAAAGCAACTGTGTACTATTATTCCTAAATTATTCTATCTTAATTTGCTCTAGAATTTACAGCATTGGTTTGCTATAAAAAGGCTGCAGGCCATTTGCACCGGTCAAATTGAAGTAACACCCATTTCCTGCGCCCAGATTTGTTAACACAGGTGCACAATGATTGTTTGAAAACTGGGAAGGTCATGATTTGATCCTTAAACAAAGAGTCTAAGGCATGGTTCTGCAGAAAAGAGAAAGAGAGAGAGAGAGAGAGAGAGAGAGAGAGAGAGAGAGAGAGAGAGAGGAAGAAGAAAAGTTTTTAACTTTCATAAGGCATAACGAAATATTGTTTAGAATAACGCGATGCAGGAGAAAACTTACACGGACATCTCTTGATACTAGCAAGAGCGGCGTGCGGCGCTGTGACTGGAATGCAACTCAACTGTTTGAACAACTGCAAGGTTCTAGGAAGCTTTTGCTGGATCTCAGGCAATGAAGAAATGCCGCAAGAGTTCAAAGAAGATTTATGCCACAGCTGTGATATTTATATTAATAAGACAGTCAAGCTATTGCCAGGATCACCACTCTGAGTCATCATGGTGGCCAACTGCACACACAGACCCAGCTCCCATGGATGAAAACTTAAAACGTTGCTCCTCTAATGCAGGATTTCTCAACCTTGGCCACTTTAAGATGGGTGGACTTCAACTCCCAGAATTCCCCAGCCAGCCATGGCTGGCTGGGGAATTCTGGGAGTTGAAGTCCACCCATCTTAAAGTGGCCAAGGTTGAGAAACTCTGCTCTAATGTGATCAACCAAAACATTAAGCCAGTCGAATTGGCCTCCCACTCCCAGATTCACCCCCTTTTCTCCGTGGTTGATTAAGCAGTTGGGAGCAGAGAGTTTACTGCAGGAAAAAAGAAAAAGAAAACAATTATATGCTATCTGAGGTAAACATTACCTTAGTAATGGAGGCGGCGCCTCCTACCCCTTATTGCCAGTAGGGATTAGCATTATAATACTTAAAATAACATTTATAACACTTACTGAAATTACAAGAATGCAGTCTGTGGAGACACAGAAATGAAATAAACTCAACGTGTTTTTATAAGAATACTGAAATCTAGGTCCCTTAGAGGAAAGATATAGACATTAACTTTTTTTTTTCCAGGCTTCCATTAGCTGTTCAAATTTGAATACTCTTTTCTTAGGTGAACTTTAATCTTCTTTGAATCCTCCGAACACATTTTATCTGTACCAAAAAAAATGTAGTTAAATTTTTAGCTTGATGGAATGATATTAAAGTGCTTTTCTTCATCTACGCCCTGGAAAGAAAGAAACAGCCCAAGAGACAAGCTGTAATTTGTTCAAACGAAATAATATTTTCGTTTTCCCTGGTTCTCTTTGTTGTCTAGCGTGATGAAAAGTAACATTTCTTTCCTTTCAATCCTATTAAGCGTGCCTCTCCGAATGCAAGCAGCCCCGATGAAATCGGATCTGGCGTGTGTTTGCCAGGCTTAAAAATGGAGCTGCCGGTGGCAAGCTTTTGATCTGTATGGGCTGTGTCGTTTGGAAAAATGGACCTCAAAGAACACTTGAAGAACCATGACAGTTATATGCAAAGAGCCACAGCATCCAATATCCAGAGCTTCCAGGTTCTTTTCCAAAAGGTTAAAGGGATTTCTGCATGCAAATATTTTCAGAATATAGAAAAATGCCAAGCTATCCTTCCTATAACATGATTAAACCGTATTTGCTCTCTACGTGTCAAATGGAGGTATTTTCCATAGCCTGTTATCTGATCTTCTTAACAGGAATCCTGGGATCTTCCAAGGATATTGGGATGCCTTCTGGAATAAAATCTGGGCAACAATAGTTGCTACTTATCATTGCTTCACATGAACTACCAGGTGTTCCTACAATATCAACTCAATACCACCTGCGGCCATGCATTGTAACAAACTGCTGGTAGCAAATTGTCTCTCATGGAAGCTAAGTGGATATTCCTGATTTACTAGTGAAGAATACCCTGACATGCTTTTTACAGGAACCTCATGCCCTATTGTCACACTTCTGAAGACCTGGATAGCCCTCTCTGTGCACTCTAGTGAGTGTGCATGTGTGAAGCAAAGCTTCCATACAAAGCTTTAGTTTCTCCAAGATAAACAAAAGAAAGCATCAATATCATGGTTTAGGGTAATTCTCACTTTCAACCTTTGCAGCCACTTCTGATCCTTGGCAAGAGCCAACTGCCCCTCCCTTCCCTGGCACCCCACCCATCAGGAAGGAAGTGGAAGATATGGATACTGATGGCTACCATTCAAGATGGACAATGGGTTTCAGAGACCATGATGCTACCTTGTGTCATTTGTTGGAGAACAGCACTGGAGTTTCAAGCTACTTTAACCATCTGAAGGAATAAGAGCATTTTTCACAACTGCATTCCATAGTAGCTATGACATGGTTTAGATTAAGCCAAATATATATGCTGTAGGACACTATACAAAAGCTCCAAGTGATCCATCTTAAAGCACTGTCATGAAACCCATTGCTGTCAAGGGCATATTTTTAAATCTGATTCAGCAAATTAGTTAACAGACTGTTGAGCCTAATGTTATGCTACCATTTTGCCTCTTGTTAGCAACACAAATTGCTAGCAATTAGCTGTCTGCCTGTTCAAAGGCAGTTCAATTTCTCGTATAAAGAGAATTATATAAGGGCCTAATCTATCTATCAAGCACAAGAGGCCCAGCAAATTTTGCTAGGCAAATACGCCAAGGGTGCCAATGGAATAATGATAAGGTGCCTGATACCCAGAAGCACAGTATGAACAAACGTCTAATACACCAGCTAGTTCCAAAAATTCTTTTTTGAGAAAAATGCCCACCCATGGACACACACACCCCTACGGACAATCGACAAAATTATCAGAAGGTGGGTTTGCTCTCTTTTTCAAAAGGCAAGGCTAACGACCAAATAATAATTTGATCCTAGATGGTGATAACAACTGGGAGAACCAGCAATCAACCTGGAACGCAACAGAAGTTCTGAACGATGCTACTATTTATATATTAACTTCAAATGAAGAAATAGAGAGATCTAAGATAGCAACTAACTTTTTGGAATATTCAGTTTTCTCAAAAGAGCTGGGCTGTCTTGGAGAGCTGCTCATGGATCTAAATTAAGGGCACTTCAGTGCCACCCCAAATGGAACAAAAGAGAGGGGTAAAACATCACCACTTCTAACCCCCCTTTAGTCAAAGAAGTCCCAGCAAAAGCTGATCTTTTTCTTCCTCTCCCTCTCTCTCTTTCCCCCTGCTTCTTTTGCTAATAGTTATGCAAGGCTGCACAGCCAGCCTTCCCTCTTGCATGCCAGCACACCAATAAATTAAGATATTCCTGGCCGCATCTGCACTGGGGAAATTAGAGCATTACCTGTTCTTTGCCAGTGTGCCAACTTCTTTGCTGCATGCACAACCCATGCTGAGCGACCAGCTGTCTGGGAATGTGCCACTCCGATCAGTACACACGAGCCAAGGGATCTCTTAGGAGTGCTGCTCTAATATCACAACTGCTTCACTGCAGGACTGTTCCCTTCATAGCACAATATTCAAACACTTCTCTTTTCTCCCCTCCTCCCCACCTCACCTCCAGCGCCCAGTGCCCAATCGGCAGTTCTAGCAGAAAACCGGAGTGGTGTGGGGCCGTAAAGAGAAGCAAGTTGAATCCTCCGCTTCTTCCCCTCAGGCTCCCGATGTGCACGAAGCTATTTTCCACCCCTGTTTATTATTATTTTACTTCAAAGTTCTTCATAATGCGCCTTAACTGAGGCACTCCGTGGCAGAAGATGTCAGAATGACTCTTCCGTGGAAACATGCAACAGAAGACAACTGATCTTAAACCAACATGCATCTCCCTTCCTAGCCATTTAATAACTGAGTTTAATAGAGAAGAGCTCTCTCGCTCTTGTTCTCTCTCGGAGAGAGAGATTGAGATTAAAACTAACCCAATTCCCCTTCAGAGTAAAACCACAAAAGAAATTATATCAAGTGGTAGGGAAGATGATAAAGCATCACAGAGATGGGAGTTTTGCCCCTGCCCCTTAAATGCACACCTGTGCAGATATTTCAGCAATCTGCATAACCCAATTTCCTCTGGAAAGGCGTTTTCCCTTTTGACCTGAATCTCGTTTCTCAGAAGACAGCTAACGCAGTAACACCTTTCTGTGGTTTTGTGGGGCGGGGGGAGGACTGGAGCCTGGAGAAACGATTGCAACTGTAAGGGGAAGGCAGATTCTGGTGAGGTGAGGTGGATGCAGGAGAGCACAATGTATTTTGGAAACCATGTTGTACTTCTCAGTGCAGGGGTGAGCAATCTTTGGAGGTCTCATTTAGTCTTGTAAGATCCCTCTTTAAGTGAAGAGGGAATTCGGGGCTTCCTGCCTTAAGGAATGGTGCTATTCAGATCTTTGCATTTGTACTACAGCCCGCAATATTTATGTCTAAGAACCATCAGCATCAATTGCCCTGTGGGAAAATCCCTGGAGACAGGATGAAGAAGGCAGAGAAAGACCATGAGAAAGAAACCTGCTCAGATGGATTCTTCCTTCAAAGCAGACAAAGAAGAAGGCTGCGCAGAGCTTCGAGGGGAAGATTCAATCAAAGAACTGCTTTGAAACCCAAGGCTGAAACAAAACAAGGGACTTGTCAAAGGTCCTTCCTTCCTGTGCCACAAGGACAAGACCTCCAAGTAATCCATGAGAAGTGATTAGGAGTGTTTCTATTTGTTTTCCAATGACATTCATTGCATTTTTATTTGAAACTTTTAAGCTGCATCAGAGGAGCTGCCCTTCTGAAAGGCAAGGTATCAATACTTTAAATAAATAAATAAATAAATAAATAAATAAATAAATAAATAAATAAATAAATGTCTGGTTTTAGGCTTGGATCTATTACTGTTGTTATTATTCTTATTAACATTCTTATATATTATAAAGCAGAGCTTTCCAAACTGTGTGTGGCGACACAAAATTGTGTCGCCACACAGTCTGGTGTGTCGCCACACAACCCGGAAGCGCTGATCATCATCAGCACTTCCGGGTTGTCCTGCGGCGACACACCAACGGTGGCGCGCAAAAACTGAAAGCGGCAGCAGCGCTTCCGGGTTTTTGCGCGCTGCCGGAATGGCGGCACTTCCGGGTTTTCCCGCGGCGACACACCAACGGCGGTTGGTGTGTCGCCGCGGGAAAACTTTGGAAAGCCCTGTTATAAAGAATAAGATAAAGATTATATCTTATTCTTATAAATAGTCTTCTAAATTGTACTGTACAAAACCCAGAGAATTTAATTAACACAATATATAACTGCAGCTCTCCTGACTAGTCATTACTGAGAAACACATCCTTGATGCTTTGTCCTTCACAGGCCACCATTACAATAATTCAGAGCTCAAGACTTTCTAGCCCAACACTCTTTCTCACTCTAAGTGGGAAGAATCTCACCCAACCTGGTACCCCTGAGATGGATTCAGCTGACTCTGTGGGGGAACAGGCCTATAAAATTAGGCTCAATAACAAAAAGAAAGAGTATTGGATGGGTCCAATACCCATCTCGATATACAATAATAGAATTCAGAATCACTGAAGGGAATTGTTTGGCAGTAGATGCAACAATAGTAAGGTCTTCTTTACCTAATTGTTGTTGTTGTTTATTCGTTCAGTCGCTTCCGAGTCTTCGTGACTTCATGGACCAGACCACGCCAGAGCTACCTGTCGGCCGTCGCCATCCCCAGCTCCCCCAAGGTCAAGTCCATCACCTGCAGAATATCATCCATCCATCTTGCCCTTGGTCGGCCCCTCTTCCTTTTGCCTTCCACTTTCCCTAGCATCAGCTTCTTCTCCAGGGTATCCTGTCTTCTCATTATGTGGCCAAAGTACTTCAGTTTTGCCTTTAATATCCTTCCCTCAAGTGAGCAGTCTGGCTTTATTTCCTGGAGTATGGACTGGTTTGATCTTCTTGCAGTCCAAGGCACTCTTGGAATTTTCCTCCAACACCACAGTTCAAAAGCATCTATCTTCCTTCGCTCAGCCTTCCTTATGGTCCAGCTCTTGCAGCCATAGGTTACTACAGGGAATACCATTGCTTTAACTATGCTTTAACTATTTCACCTTTATTTAACTACTTAACTACTTAACTACTTAACTATTTAACATTTAACTATTTAATATTTTATTAAATAATATTTAATATTTAACTATTTAACATTGCTTTAACTATTTTACCTAATACATAGTGTAATACTGGTGTTGGCCAGAAGCTAAAATAGCTCGTGAAAATATGACTAAGTCATGTTTTAGTCATGGTTATATGAAAGGATCTCTATGATTGGAGGAAACAGAAATGCTACTGCATTCATCTTTTACTTTTCAGCCTTCAAGAGGCATCTAGTGGGCCACTTAGGAAAGCAGAAGGTTGGACTAGATGAACTTTTGATCTTGCCTAGTACGTTTCTTCTTACATTCCCATAACATACAGTATTTTCTATTCAATCAGAAGGGCTGTCCTTGATCTAAAGCTTTTCCTGTAGACAGCGAAAATCCACACACTGGCTGGATTCACACTCCATGCTAAAGGAACCATTAACTTGGTTCATACGACATGTTAAGTCATAAACCATATTTTAAATGCAGTAATGGCCAAGTTCACAAAACAGACTAAGCCAAAATCAAACGAACCGTATTCCAGCTTAGACTACTATGTGAAACCAGCCACAGGGCAGTGATTTTCTTTGCCTGAATTTCATCAGATGCAAGAACAGCACTGTTGTTCAGCGCATCAAAAATATACTGCTCTTTCGTATCTGGTAGTCAATCTTCAATAGCCTGTCAACTCCCTTTCCTGGTCAATCATTCAATCAATCAAACCAGGAGACAGGCACGTAAGTACCCTCTTTATTCAAAAACCTTTTATTATCTCCCATTTTTTGCTCGGTTCCCCATTTAAGGGGAACCGACCCAAGAAGACCTGATCAGAGGATCACTTTTCCAAGGGCTTAAATCCCTGTAAGATTTAGTGTCTAGCTGTGTACGTTTTGCTCGGTATTAACATGTTCAATGGAGTCCTTTGATTTTTTTTCTTTGCCTTTTCCTCTTTTTTTTTTTAATCTAGATGCCAGAAGCTGGTGAATATATGCTTCATAGCTTCAGATAAACCTTTTGTTCTTCTGGGGATGATCAGCTGATATGGCAGTCAGAGGGAGAGGAAGAAGAAAATTCACAGGGGTTCCACGGTTTCAAAAAGTCAAATTACCTCTGAGCCATAGCATTGCAGTTAATTTAAATTATATACAAAATATATATATATATATATATATATATATATATATATATATATATATATATACACACACACACACATACACACACACACATACATACACACACACACACACACACACACGTGTGTGTGTGTGTATACGTCCCTCTCTCATATGTGCATGTACACACACACACACACATATACACAGAGGCTACACCACACAACATCTCTACTGTTAGGACTTTTAATGAAGCCCCAGTTGTGATGACACTAAAGCAGGGAACGCTACGGTGGGATAATTATTTGGCTCCCTCACAGCTGAGTTTCACAGATGCATTATTAACGGCGCATTCCATGCCATAACGAGAACCGAATGTACGTGGGATTCGCAAACCCCGGCGTCCGCCATTAGCGGCTTGGTGCAAACCCAAATGAGTGTTTTCACAAAAGCACGCAAAGGTTGTGAAATTCCAACGAATTCTTTCACCAGGAGAAAAAGAAAGGAAGGAAGAAAAGGTGGAGGGGAAAGAGGCGGCGGCGGCGTGCAAGCTTCCATGACCGTCTGTGTCACCTCCCCAAACACCCTGTGCTCCGAGTGAAGCACCCTGGGAAATTACAAAATCAGAATGCATTGATTTCTTTCGGCTCTTCCTCCTCTCCCTCTTCCAGCGAAGGAGAGAGACAGAGACAGCCCTGATAAAGAATTAAGGAGGAAATGTAATAACCTAATTCTTCCTCAATCTTCTGTGCTCCCCAGCCTCCCACGCCGCACGCACTCACTGCTCCTCCCAGCCCCACCTGCATCTCCGTTGCCTTCCCTTCTTCTGCCAAGCAGCTGCATGGCTTACAGAACACGAGTGGGTGACGAGCTGACCAAAGTCTCAACAGGGCCAGTTTGCATCGGGACGGCACCGGTTTTTCATGAGACCGGCATTTCTGGGCCAATGTTTGACCGTGTCCCGTCAGTGGCATTGACCTCTTTCTGCTTTCGCCCTTAAAATCATCCGGTTACATACACAGACTGAAAAGGTTTTCTCAACAGAATACAGCATACGGAATAGGAAGCTATTAATAATTCTTCCTCAAGCTACGTTATGTATGGCTGTGGGGGGGGGGGGAATCCTCAGGAGAATAAAATGAGGAATTATTTTACACATGGGGGGGAAGAAGGATAGACAAGTGAACACTTCACTGCATGAAACTCAGAATTTCTCAGAATGGGATGGGCCATGTAGACTTTCCTCTCTCCAGTTCTTAATAAGGAGCAACCAATTACAAAGTAATCATGGTGTTCAGGTCAATGGTTACTCCACTTTAAGAAATCACCTTAAGAAATTTAAGAAAGTAACTGGAACGAATCCAAATTTCTGTTTTGCCCCTTCCATTTTTTACAGCATGGCCCAGTTTGTTTGTTTGTTTTTACACAGGTATAGCAACGTGCCCGTTTTCCAAGAATGACCCATGGTGATGGACGAAGACCAGTCTCTGTCATTGTACATGAAAAAGATTTCTGCTTGATTCATTTTGTCATTTTATTGTTTGCAAAATTCAATTTGGGCTACTGCAATTGTAACCATTCCCCTGGGCCCCCCCACCTCACCCCCATTCTCAAATGAAGATATCTAGTCTTGGCCTGGATATCAAAACACGAGTCTTGCCAACTAAAAACATGTCAGAGATTTAGTTACATTAAAATTAAATCTTGAGTTGTTTAAATCTTTCAGATTTTCTTCCCCTGCAAAAGAAGTGTGTTTGAATATCTTATTACTAGAGAGCTTGAGAATTTCCTCCTCATATATCCTAGTGATATTTGTGAGTTTATATTCTTGTGGGAAATGGAGAAAGGGTCTACTTGATGATGCTGTTGTGGTCAGTAATGCTTCCTTCCATCACGATGAAGTCCTCCTGCTAGCATTTTCCAATCTAAATAAGCCAAATGGGAATAATTCCCTCCCGGAGGATTTTACAGAAGTGCGGGAAGCCAGAGAGGCTGTAGACCAACAGAGCAACAACAGTATAACAGCAGGACAGGATATTCACAAAGATTCCTTGGCCACGTGGAACTAGATAGGTGCTATGAGAACATATCCTCATATTTGTTGTAAACCGCCCAGAGTCCCCTTTGTGGGGGGAGATGGGCGGTGATAGAAGTTGGACAAATAAATAAATAAATAAATAAATAAATAAATAAATAAATAAATATCCTATCTGTGAAAAATTCACCTAGGTTCTCTTCTCCTTTGAAATAATTTTTTAAAGACAATTTTTCTTTCATCAAATTGAATGAGGATGGGAAGGGGGGGAATGCAAGAAAATTTTTCTGCATACTATTAATTAGAACAGTGTTTCTCAACCTCAGCAACTTTAAGATGTGTGGACTTCAACTCCCAGAATTCAACTCCCAGAAATGCTGGCTGGGGAATTCTGGGAGTTGAAGTCCACACATCTTAAAGTGGCTGAGGTTGAGAAACACTGAGTTAGAACACTGAAACTGGCAGAAGATCCGGAAGTTAGCAGATTAGGTTGTAGCATTGTAAAAGTAAGACTATCCAGCAACAATAACTGAACTACTTTTTTTATGCTTTAACGATGTGTTATGCTTATATTCTGTCAGTGGGTGTCACTGTATTGCAGCAAGTGGCAAGCATCTACCCCAATGAAAGAGGCAGATGTGTAGCCTAGCAAATATCTGCCTCTTCCATTTTTATATTTCTAACGCTGCAGTCACAAAACATATTTAACTTGGTTACTGAGTTCAGCCATTGTCTGGGCTCGCAAAGTATACTGAACAATAAACTAACCCCATGGGCCAGATTCACCCCACATGCTATGCCACAAAACCTCCAGCGCTTAACCATGGCTAAAACTAACCAAGCTTTGCTCATCGTGTAAATGCAGCTGCTAGATCTTGAACTGATTTGGTTAAACGTAGAGTGCTACCACAGCCTAAGAACAGTCTGGTCATCCATGGGAGCAAACAGAAACATATTTTGCAGACACGTGCACACACACCACCACCATCACTGCCACCAAAAATGAGAGGCCAAATTATTGCAATGACATAAAAAAGGACTTTAAGAAAAATAGAGTCTACTTTAAAAATGGGCATAAGAACATTTTTACCCATGTGGATTTCATTAAATGCTATCAAAGATGCAAGGCGATAGATCCAAAGGACCATTAGTTCAGCATCCAATTTCCCAGAGTAGCAGCATAGATGCACAAAGGCAAAAATCTACCTCGGTGTTTCTCAACCTTAGCCACTTTAAGATATGTGGACTTCAACTCCCAGAATTCAACTCCCAGAAATGCTGGCTGGGGAATTCTGGGAGTTGAAGTCCACATATCTTAAAGTGGCTAAGGTTGAATAATGCTGGTCTACCTACTTTTGCCTACAGTACTTACAATCCCTGAACACAGAGATTCTACTTAACCACTGTGGCTAATAGCCATTGACAGATCTTTTAAAATCCCTTTTAAGAACCATCACTCATTATTACACATATAACAACTGAGGTCACTGGATGACCCCAAAAGGTTATCCCCTAGCCCACACCATGCATAATTTTATAAACAGATCACCCTTGCAGCTTTTTATCTCTGGAAACTCCTAGCAGCCATTTTGAGGTGTCTAACGGTACCATATCATTGATGCCAACTTCCACCAGAATCCAACGAACTGAGTGGAAATGTAATAAAATTCTCAACAGCTCCAACCAGATACTACAACTCTAAGATCTTTTAGGGGTACAGTAATAGCATCCACAGGAAACCTTGATGATGGCAGAATTCCAATACATGCAGTGGTATCTTCAAATACTACTGTTGTGTACCTGCCTCCTGATTTTTGAACCAAGTGCACAAGTTGTGAGATTTGTGTGCTGACACTATCATGGACATTTTGTCATTTGTTCTCCTTGTCCTTCCTGCAGACACCCATGTTGATGGGTAGGTGGTGTAGAACTCACCAAACTACTCCCTTACTAAGCAGGTTACTGCATTTCTGTCCTACTCAGGGTTAATGGTGAGGTGGATGACCTAACTTGGATAACTTGTCCTTTTGATTTAGAACACAGGGTCTAATATACGTCACCAAAGGCTTTTTCTAGCCCCCTCCCAGATACACCTTTGCCAACGCTGATGTGGGCTATAGAATTAAGAAGGATCTTTATGCCTGGAGAATGTGGGAAAGAGCAGATTGTGGAATCCACACTGAGGGGCTGAAATGTCATTAGTTACGAATACACCCACTTTCTACTTTGTTTCAGCCAGATAGAGCCCCAGACACATGTAACGAGGTATGAATATTGCCTTCAATCAAAAATGGTTTGACCCTCATGATTTAAAAGCAGGCAGGTGAAGTGGAAACAATCAGTTCAGTCAATGATGAGAAGTGGGGGCAACTCAGTACCCACCTGAACTTGAACTGAATCCCATTTCTATTGTCTTGTTTTTTTTAATAATGATACCAACAGCACAACCAAACGAACAAGGATCTGGGGGATCTGACGTTCCCTTCCAAAATGTACCTCCTTTTGTTCTTTGGCAAGTATCTGTACTTCTTCTTGAAGTACTTACAAAGATCAAAAGAGTCAAGATTGAGAGAGCAATATCCAAGTTTAAAGGGCTTCTAGAAGAATAACTATTAGCAAGGAAAGACTTGCTTCAAAATCTGGATCACCTCGTGTTAATTTAAAGGGAAGGGGTTCTTTTGTTATTTTTTTCTCAACCTAAAGGACAAAAACTTCATTAAGTCCAAATAAGTTTGCCTCCCCTGGGGAACCACTGACCTATGCCTTAAAAGGAAAATTAGGGGCACCTCAATACAATTTATTTTCGATTGCAAATTGATTTTTTGCAGGAAGTTAACGGACTCCGTTCTCTTCCATTTACACCGCTTCGGTAATGAAGGGCAGAGCTGAGGCGGGCTTTTCTTTTCTTTCAAATGACTGCTGAGGATAATGATTTCTAATGTGATAAAAGGTCTTAAAGAGGCACCACAGAAAGAAGGAGACTAATTTACTTTTCTAGGAGCCAATTTACATAGGAACCTCTGTATTAATTTGCATCAGGAATCCCAACCTCCCAGCCGGTAGAGGTCAAACTTCAATCGTGAGCAGTCACAACAAAATCCAGTAAATCCATAGCCTCCACAGTGGCTCACCCTTGATTGCATTTTAGGGAATTTGCCAGTTTCAGGGCATAGAACAGGGACCGTTCCTTGGGCCATCCTTCCATAATTTCCATAGGACTCAAAGGGATAAGCAAGCTGAACTCACAAGTCTGAATGCGGCACCTCTTTCATCTCTGGCCTCTAGAACCTTCTCTGATCAGGGATTGTGGCAATATGGCAACACAGTTTGGACAGTCTTGGCTATAGGAGCATGAGCGAAATACAAATTCTCCACATAAATCCAAGAATATTTCTCCTAATCATCCACTTCCATTTCCTCATTCATCTTCAGTTTTGACTACAGCTTAACAGTTTATTCAAACGTCATTTACATTTCTTGTTGCACATTTACAGGAATGGGTTAAAAAAAAGTTATGTTCATATCTACAAGTATGTCTGACCTAAACAGGAAGAAAGTATTTTCTTTTATTTATTTAGTCAACTTATATAGGCGCCCTCTCAACAAACAACTCAGGGCATCATACAAATAAAACAACAACCCTGAAAAAAAGAATGATCATAACATTTCTTAAAATAAGCATACATTCCTTTAAATCAGTGTTTTTCAAACTTGGCAACTTTAAGATGTGTGGACTTCAACTCCCAGAATTCCCCAGCCAGCGATTCTGGGAGTTGAAGTCCACACATCTTAAAGTTGCCAAGTTTGAAAAACACTGATTTAAATGGTTTGTGAGCACATGTTGGTGTACATGCCTAGGACCCCACCAAAAAAAACCCCTATGTTGCCAAAAGTAGAAAATGGAGAAACATCTATTATCTATAATTAGTCTGCAAACAACACCTTTCTAGCTTCCCTAGTTCTCCCTTTTGCTCACATTCTCCAATTCGCAGTAAGAGCTTACATGCTTTCATTCTTTTTTTGTACAATCTCACCATCATGCAAACAGCCCAACATTTCTGAAGAAAAAGGCTAACTCCTTCCATCTTCTACAAGGCTGAAATAAATAAAAAAGGAAGACGACTGTAATTATTATCATACTCAAGTCTTTTAATGCCCATTGTGTTTCTGCTGAAATACAGGAGCAACAGAGGCAGCTGATCACTTAATTACATACACACACAAAAAAAACGAGAAAAAACCCAAGTTGGAGGTTCTAGCAGAGAAGCGCAGCTATTGTTTAACCTTGACCGAAGATCGGTACTCTCCTTCTATCTGGGATGGCCGTCCTCTTCCATCGAGCACGCAGCTTCGAGAGGGACACAAATGGAGTGGTGAGGGAGAAAGGGGACACCCGCCTAGCCAGCCAGATCAGCCGAATCAACCCTGGCGATCAAAGGAGTGACAGATGTCGCAGCCAGATCACCCTCACATCCAAAACCCAAATTCAAAATAAGGCCGTTTGGATTAGCATTGGGTGGCGCTTTGGAGTCAATCTCCAACATGTGTTTTGGAGCACATGGGAGAGTAAATAGAACACCTGTCCTCAACTCCTTAAAATGCACCTTTTCTCAGGAATGTGTGGCAGCCAAGGAAAAGATACAGATGTTTTAAGGTGTTATGGGCAAGAACTACCTTCACGCACCCAAGTACCTTTTAGAGATTGAATCCCAAGTGCCACACAGCCCTAGTCCAGATGTTCTGCTATCCCTGAAGCCTCAAGCAGCCAGGGTCAACGTTCAGTTATGTACTTGTGTAGAGGACCTAGTTCACCCTCCAGGTAGGCTGGAAAAGATGCTAGTGTAAAATCTCCCAGGTCCCATCTATGGAAATGTCATGACCCACTGTCTGGCTTAGTATTGGAAATGATCAAAGGGATCAATATGTTTCAGCCCAGACAGCACAACTAAACCGTTAAAATATAAATCCCAATGATTATCTCCTAACTTGGCTTCTCCCAATACTTCCATTTATTTTAATGGATGAAACAATGCAGAAAAACAATTACACTGATGTAGCGTACAGGATGAAGATGGCCTGATACAGGATGGGAAGAGGAGAAGAAACTTGGGGGGCTCACAGGAACATTTCCCCATCCCACCCCAGGCCTCCCAAAGTCTTTAAAAGGTTGTGGTGGCATCTTTTAAAACAGGTAGCCAAGGCTACGCCCAATAACTTTTGTGGTCTGAGGGCCACAAAGGGAGATGGCCATATCACACATGGTTGAGGTTTTTCAAAGGCAGTATGTCTATTTAAGGGTTTATGCTACAGCTTCCTGCCCTGCCAAGTAAACTGTAGTGTGCATTTTCAGTAATTATGGTCAGAAGGACTCTAAAAGCTTCAAAAAGGGAATTAGGGGGTGAATGGGGCACCAGATAATCCTCCCTAGTTTTAAAATCCAATTGCGTCTTCCTCCTTCATGTCCGCTGTCCAAGGTAGGGCTGGGCTTGCCTGCCCCACATGTCCAGGTAACATTAGGAGGAAAAGAAGAGCTAACACTGCCAACCGTGTGACATGTCCCCCCTCAACTGTAAAAATAACCCAGAAGAGAAGTCAGTTTCTACTGCCCTTTTCTTGGGGTGAGGCTCTGTAGCTGCAGTGGTGCCTTGTCAAACAAAGATGATTTCATAGAAGAGGAAATACCTGAATTGAAATCCTCCCAGTTCAGGACAGAGACTCTGGGCCACTATATTATAGAAATTTTACATATGTCTAAAATATGCAGGGGGTGTTGTGGGACTCACACACACACACACACACACACACACACACACACAGCATATTCACTGCTTCTGCTGTCTAGGAAGTGAAATACCAATTGTTCCTTTTTAAAAAAATCTCAATGGTATTTTGTCAATATTTTTTATTGCAGCAAAGCAAATATAAATATTTTATGGTAAACTGAGGGCCCAAAATAAACAGTTTAGTAAATAGATATTACATTACAAGGAAGGAGGAAAAAAAAACATCTGCAGAAAAATGTTTGCCATGTAATTATTCTTCTTAGTTTACATTCACTCGCAACGTGCATCTCTCTCTCTCTCAATTGCTACACCATCTTGCTCATTCTAAATCTTCCTCCTTGTTGCTATTATTAAAACCTTTAAAAGGTGCCAAATCTTAAATGAGGAAAAAAAATGATTTGCTAGAAATTATTCATATCACAGTGAGCCTCTACTAAACCTGGCAGGGGTGCAATATTTTCGGTGAAATTAACATAAAATATACAACTGCAAATTATCCAGGAAATAGCTATGTTCTTTACAACACACATTTACATTCAAGGGAGACAGAGGAGGGGAGAGAAAAAGTAGGGTTTCGCTTATTTTCCTAACACAGAGCTGCAAATAGACTTTCCCAATACCTTCCATAAGGAACATGGCCTTTAAGGATGATATTGAAAAATATCTGGCTGAGAAAAAGTCAACCCAAAGAGAATTACCAGTGACCACAATCAACAGAGGACAATTTTGAGTGCTCATTGCTAGTGAGTTCATTTCTAGATTTAGTCCTCTTCTCGGCACACAAAATGCATTTCCTTTCTTAAGCCTTTCTTCCCAAAAAAGGTAATGCTATGTAAAATGCAAATCTTGCTGTAAATATTTTATAAAATTGTTGCATACATCCCAAAAGCTATAGGTCTTAATTGAGAGGAGGTTATGTTTCCAGTCAATATATGGAAATGGAAAATGCTAATTCATGTTTTTCTACTTATGAAAAACCCTAGAGGACAGCAAAACCGCAAATGCACTCAACTTTAATATTATAAATATAATTTGGCTCTCTCTTTATAATCCCCAGTGTCCTGGCTTTTATCTCCCAATGGCTGCAGAGGAAGAATTTTGCACAGGCACTTTTACATCATCCGTACAGGAAGTCAACCTTCAAGCCCTGCCAGTTTGGCAGAGAAGCCAAGGGCTAAGTAATATTGAAAACAGGAACTGAAATAAAATCTTCCTTGCACAGGAAAAACAAGCCATGAATGAATCCTGAGTGCGATCCAAGCAATGAAGGGGGACAAACCAATAAAACTTCAGTAGCCAACTCTGGCCATGGGTCCTTTACCTGCAATTATCAAGTGAGTAGCCATGCCAGTCTGGCCTAACAAAAGAACGCTACGGCACACACTCCATCTGGGAAGTTCAGGCATTTTAAAGATGCTGCAGTAATGGAAATCATGGGCAGCATTTTACTTGGATATGACCATTTTGGCCCAGGTTGCATTGTTTTTTTCTGGGTCAAAGGCCACACCTAACCTTTGAGTTGCATGTCTAAAGTGTGCCTCAAATTGTAGTGTGTAGATCCAGGACAAAGCTAAATGTGTCTGCATTTAAGTAGAATGAAATGAAATATAGTAATCATGATCCCTACCCAGTCTTGTAGGGTATCACAGCCCTCTTCCCTCCCATCAAAAATTATTATTTGCTGAAGTTTTTGAAGTTTCTGGAGGAATACCCACCACAGCTTTTGAACTGTAGAGCTTAATTTGGCTCCTACGTTCTGAGCGTCCAGCCAGGTAGCAACACCTAGCCAACTTTGGCTAATCTCAAAACACCGAGTTGGATCAGATCCGGTTAGGACCCAAATTCTGAGGCGGCAGGCTAGACTGGAAAGTTGAAAGAATACTCTAGAGCATGAAGGCTGGCTGGGGGAATTCTGGGAGTTGAAATCCACACATCTTTAAATTGCTGAGGTTGAGAAACACTGTCCTAGAGAAAAGCAAGAGTCAATCACTTCTCAATTGCTGCCAAGAAATCAACATGGATGTTTAGTCACCAAAAGCTGAGGAAAGCTTTTAAGCCAATGGCTTAGGACTGAACATGGCTGAGTTTATCACAAGTAGGATTTCCAACATGGTCAGTTAGGATTATTATCCATGTGTGGATAAAGGCGGTCTTCTTCATTGTTGGACGATGCCACCAGTTTAGGGAATACAATCAATGGTGTCCAATTAATCCTCAGCTAAATACCACAAACAATTGTGACATCATGGGCCATTTTCCATAATGTTGTAATGCACGTGTTGGGTATTTGAAATGATCAAAGGATAAGTAATTTTCATTACAGGGACGCGGTGGCTCAGCGGGTTAAGCCGCTGAAGCTGTAAGACTGCCGATCAGAAGGTCGGCAGTTCGATTCCCCGCGTGACGAGGTGAGCTCTCGTCACTTGTCCTAGCTCCTGTCAACCCAACAGTTCGAAAGCTAATGCAAGTAGATAAATGGGTACCACCTTAAGTGGGAGAAATTGCTGGCGTCCTGTCGGGGGTCGCCCACCAGAATGAAGAAGATCTCGTGAATGGCGGCGGAGACGACGGATCCCGAACAGCAACATCCAGGACGTCAGCAGCCGACTCTGAAGCAAGGTATTCTGGGACATGTAGTCCAATACCCACGGAAAAGAGTTGGTTCCCTTACCCCTTTCCTTAGCGTGCGGTAAAATGTTGTTAATATATGAATGTATAAATATATTAAATGCAATGTATGTAAGCTGCCTATAGCCCTCCATTAGGGAGGGGATAGGCGGGGTATAAATACGATAGATAGATAGATAGATAGATAGATAGATAGATAGATAGATAGATAGATAGATAAATAAATAAATTACAGACTGTAGAAACGACTCCATTCAAACATCATCCCAGGAGTTATTTCGGTTTGTGGGTTGGACAGGATGCCATGTGCTCCTGTTTACTAGGCGACTGACTTCAGTGGAGAGAAAAAAGCAGTGGAGGAAAAAGAAAATAAGAATTATAGGGACACAGACTACAGCAAGAAGAGCTCAAATGAATATTCTGCCCTCAGGCCGCTCAGAGTCTTAAAAGGAACCAAAGGGGCCCAAAGGTCTATTTCCTTTCAACAAGGTAGAGGTTTTCTTTAGAAAAAGTAAGCAACCGATGGGAAGATTCAATGTTTTTAACCTATTTCAAAGCTCTATCAAAAATGCCTTTTGTCTGCACTTTAATTTCAAAAGCTGTTTGGCTAGCAATCCGTTTGGACTTCTGACAAGAGTGTTCCTAAAGCAGTCAGAGGAGGAGGAGGAGGAGGGGGGGGGGGGCAAGGAAAAATAACTGAAAGAAACAGAGCAAGAGAAAAAAAGGTTCCACAACGTCTTTTGGCTTTAATCCTGTCTACATATTATCCCCAAAGGAATGCAGTTCTGAAAACCAGGTCTCCACCCCTGCATTTGGACATGCCTAGAGATTACATGACCCCTGAGAAAATTAACCAACAATTCCAAGGATCTGAAAAAAAAAAACCCCTCAAGAACAACAGGCCTATTTATTTTATAAGAAAACAAAATTTCCACAAATGCTTTTGGCTCCTCCCTGGGCCAAAGAACCTGGAGGTAATTATTTTGTTGGTATCTCATCTTAAAGGAGAGAAGTGGAAATGGACAAAGAAATGCTTTTCTGGGAGGGAAGAAACAAAGGATGCTGACCCGTTGCTACCAAAGGTCAGTCAACCGACTTCTGTCCCCTAAACTTTGAAAACCAGAGCGTTTCTTCAGAATGATTTGCAAAGGGCCCACAGTGAGGTTTCCCAATGTAAAATATTCAACTTCCAAACTCTGTCCAGAAGGAATAAAGTTCCTACGCGGATCTGATGTTTGGATCTACTCATATATATGAAATAAATGGGACAAGGTGGAAGATATTCTCTTTAAATCTCTGGTTTGTTCTAACATTTTCCCCAGATACAGGTTGTCTGCAGGTGCAGTAAAAGGCTGGGGGTTTTAAAAGCACCAATAGTATCCTAAGGATTTCCAGCCAGCAGAACCTGGAGTCCAAGCACTACATCCTTAACCGTACCATTCGAGACTAACAGCTCCAAGTGGACTGTAAATTGAAACCTGAAAAATCTGCAAGTGTTACAGGCTGTGACAAGCGGTATTAATGCCTCCCACTTTGACTCCATAAATCAAAACAGATTTAGAGGAACTATTAAGACTCATGTCAAGAATCCACACTTCACTTTAATAATTCCCTATTAACATATTTAACTGCTGGGCTGTATATTTTAAACATTTCTTACTATTGGGTATATACGTAATTAGCCGCTTTTAACAAATGCATTAACAATCAGAGAGAAGTGGAGGGGAAAAGATAAAACATTTACTGGAATTTTCACGTTTTTTAAAAAGCGATCCAATTGTTGAACAGAGTGGCGCTGAGCACTTAAATTCATTTAAGGTTTGGAGAGGAAAATAGCAGACGGAGTACGAAGTTGGAGAGTATAATAAAGGAGCAACGATGTGCATAAACACAGAGCAAAAGAATCCCGTCTCTGAAAGGTTTACAAGGGTACACAAACTACACCCCCATCGAGAAGTGGATGTGTCCCCCGAGGTCCTGTTGACTAACCGGGACTAACCAGACCCTGTTTAGCTTCTCAGCTAGACAAAGTCATTCCACTGCTGCCTTCTAGCCTGGTTGCTGTCCAAAAGATGCTCCAACAGTGGCTGCTGAATTGTAATTTTTAATATAACCGAAGGGGGAAAATTAATAAATGTGTGGTTCTAATCATATTCTTTCAGTGTAAGTAATTTAATTTCATTTTAATTATGCCTACATTTCAGTTAAATCAAATTCAGTTTTTTGTCCTGATTTTGTCCTTTGGGGAATGCATCTTCGCAAGGACCTGCGCGGAATCCTGGCAGGGCAGGTTTGGAGGCAGCAGGGCACAAGGCAGGCACTAGGACCTGCTCAGAATCCTGGCAGGGCAGGTTTGGAGGCAGAAGGCAGGCACTAGGACCTGCACGGAATCCTGGCAGGGCTCGGAGGCAGCAGCAGCCACCGGGACACACCCAGACACTGCAGCCAACACACTAACGTGTCCCGACACACAGTTTGGAAAGCTCTGATCTAAGGAAACCAGAACTGAAACGTACATGTCAATCTGTACCAAGCTCCAATTGAGTAAACGTGTCAATTTCCAGCATGCTAGCTCAGGGCCAGGAAGAAATAGTACTGGAAAACTTCTAAAATCATCTACCATTGATACTGGGTTAGATCCAAAGATATCCTTCACCAGTCCTCTACTGAAGGAGTTATTCTGCATTTGCCAGGAACCCTCAGGGCAAGAACAGAAATTCCTAGATACACTATATGTCTGTTCTGTATCACAGGTTTCTAAAAACAAGATTTTTGTATACCATCATCCCCCAGAACTAGGATTCTGAGCTTCAACAGCTCTCAGAACTGTGGATTTGATCATCATCCTCAGGCTCTTAGGCCAAAAGGGCACTGGGCTTTTCCAGACATGAAAAACTTCCCCGTCTACCTATAACTTTGATTAAGCCACAATAATCTTCCTGGTTCTTTTGCAAAGCTCATGGCTTCTCTCTTGATGTGTCAGCCATAAATCTGAGGGCTGCATGAAACAAGGAATGGTAATTCCTACAATGCCCTTCTCCCAATCCCAGGATACAGATATTCTCCACTTCCTTGTGCAAGTCTAAGCAGGGGAACAGCCACAGCCCTGAGTTCGTCTGAGCAAAAACTCGTATGTGATCTCAATAACCATTCTGAAGAAGAGATCCCTGCTAAAATTGCACTTCTTCTCCTCCAAGGGTACAGCAAGAAGGGGTGAACAGCGAAAATCCTTCTGCCTTTTGTCCTAGCACTTCCACCAGCACACTTTGCTTTCCAATTATGCCACTCAGGGACATCTCAGTATCTTCTCTTTACTTCAGCCATAGGAAGGAAAAAAGGGGGTTTGCAAGGGACCATACTTTTAACCTGAAAATGTACACATGCCAGAAACATGCATGCACATTCCTGACACATTTTATTTTCAACACAATGAAGCAGGGCACTCTGCTTTGAACAGAACCTGGCCAGTCTACACTAATGAAAGGTATAAATACACTAATAAAAGGTCCTTTAAATGTATTTAAGTTAATTTATGATTTCTAGCCTCCATGGCATTTCTACAGATACAAAAAAATAATAACATGATCGTTCCGAATAACCGTCTGGCGGGATATAGATGAAGACACAGCAGCAGCTGGATGTTCTGGAGTATATCTTTCCTAATCTTTTAACCATATGAGCTGGGGTTGGCTGGAATGAAGTCCAACATCTAGGAGGCACCAGATTGCCACCTCTGGTTCCAGAATGCTAGAAAGATCTCTTCGAAGCAACGTCAGCAAGTCAGAGTCTAGGCTTCACACTAAGCCATAGCCTGGCTCATTTGGATTCAGCTTCTTTGAGTTTAGGGCAAACCCAGCCCTCACGGGTTGTAAACTATCGTTGCTGTTGTTAACTTTGAACACCGCCCAGCTCCCAGTGACACTGAGCCGTTGATAGCTTTATGCATTGTGAGAATCCGGCCAACTGTGGTTTATTCAATAAGCTGTGATTAATAAAACCATAGCTTGGTGCAACATGTGAACCCAGCCTTCAGAAGCATACTGCCTGAAGCTCGGAGAAGCCTTAAAGGCAGCAGGGAAAAAAGATGTGTGAGGGTTGCTTTCAAATATGAATCACATTCTGCATTTCCTACCTGTGATAGCATTTTTCCTAATCCTCCTCTCCAGTAAGCTGGGGGCTGGAAAAGAATGGAAGACCTCACCATGGGGAACTGGAACTGCACCTATAAGAGACAGGAGGCAGAGACACTCAACTCCTCCCCACATGGCAAGGAGTCTTCATGGATGAATTCAAAACAAAGCCCTGCAGTGGTGCAGAGAAGGCATGTGGAGGTCGCTGGGTTAGAAGGAGGCCTATGAAAAATACCGTCAAGCATTCCCTTGCCCTCTGCCTTGATCCATCCTGGCCATGGAAGGAAACCCTAAGCCCTCACCATTCAAAGGGAGGGAGGGAGGGAAGGGAGGAAGGAAGGAAGGAGGGAGGGAGGGAGGGAGGAAGGAGCAAGGGAGAAGGAAGGAAGGAAGGAAGGAAGGAAGGAAGGAAGGAAGGAAGGAAGGAAGGAAGGAAGGAAGGAAGGAAGGAAGGAAGGAAGTTTAACTGAAATGAAGCATGCAATCGCTTCTTACCGTCACATTCGGACTGGATATTTCAAAATGTTTCAGCCAATGTTACATTTGTATAAGCTTATGATAAATCAAGAAACTCTACATAGATCATTTCTCTGGTCTCCCCACCCCCCACCTCAGACTTCATTTTTTTTTAGGGTTGCCTAAAACAGATATAAAAAAGCTTTTATTCAACCCGATCTGTTGGAGGGGAAAGCAAGCTCAGAATGGAGGTTGGAAATCAACACGTTTAAGATGAATGAACATCTCAATATAACCATGACCTAGCCCCAGGTGCAAGGTCACACAGCTACCTAGAAACATATTTAGGATTCCCTTACCAACTTTGCTCAGACTGAAGAAGCTCCTTGGATAAGGAGCGAAACGTTTCCACTGAGAAAATAGAAATCCAGTTGACATGATTCAAGCTACAGACAATTCCACCTGGATGACTGAGAACCTTCATAGACATAGAAACACGTTTAAGAATGCTTCTATGTGGAAAAAGAGTCTGTAGCTTTCTGCCTGCAAGGAGAGTGTATTTGGTTTTAACTAGAGATGAACATGCAACCTCCCAAACGTCTGAATTCTAAAGGGAGATATTTCCACTCTTCTTTCTTCCTTGTTCCTGCAGATCACCCACTACCAATACAAGCCACCACAGATATTTCTGTTTAACACCATGAAGTTTTCATCTGACGTATCTCTCCAGCCTTGCCATGGATTTTTTAAAAGTTAAAATCTGATACCTACTTTTTAAAAAAGAAAGTATCTGCTTTAAATTCAACTTGGATGCACTGATCATAACAAACTGAGATGTTTAAAAATGCAATCTGCAAGGACTATATTTTAAAAAAAAACTATTTACAGTTGCAGCGTGTTAGCAAGGTGGACTTCCATAGAAACATATGAATTCACGACATTCCCCATCTCATCTGTTACTATAGTATCTAATCTAATCCTTTCAGCTAAGTATTGACTACAATACTACATTAATACTCAAAAGCAGCAAGTGGGATATAGGGATTCGGATGTTAAACTAGGAATGGGGAGACCCAAGTTCTATCCATTCTCAATCATGGAAACTCAGTGGTCGAACTTTTAAGTCAGGCACTCTTTCTCAGCCCTAACAATCTCACGGGTTATTTTTTCTGGGAATAAAATGTAAGATGGGTTTTGCTCTTATAGAAAAGAATCTAATGGATGAGTAAAAAGTAAAGGTAAAGGTTCCCCCGCACAGTTGTGCAGTCGTGTCCGACTCTAGGGGCCGGTGCTCATCTCCGTTTGTTAGCTGAAGAGCCAGCGTTGTCCGAAGACGCTTCCACGGTCATGTGGCCGGCATGACACGCGTGGAACGCTGTTACCTACCCACTGAAGTGGTACCTTATTCATCTACTTGCATTTGGATGCTTTCGAATTGCTAGGTTGGCAAGAGCTGGGGCGAGTGCGGGAGCTCACTCCGTCACGCGGGGCTAGGGATTCGAACCTCCGAACTTGCGATCTTCCGATCGACAAGCCTGGCGTCGTACCCGCTGAGCCACCACGCCCCTATGGTGGATGAGTACTTAAAATAAAAGGCACTAAGTCAAGCTTACATAGAACCACATTTTACTCTGTAAAATTGAAGGGAATTTCCTCACATCTGAGGTGGTGAACTCTTCTAAGAACTTGCCAGTATCTGAGTATTAGACCCATGAGATTTCCCCCCAAAAAACAAGGGAACAAGGTCCTGTGGTGATCCTTAACATGAATGAAAACCTCAGAGCCCCGCTAAGGTGTCCTACTGAGGATAAAAGAGGCCTCTTTCTCATGCAATTTATGGAGTTCCAACAGAAGGAATTCCATTTCCCCTTGTTGAGATCTTAGGAGGATCAGCAGCAGCAGTGCGCCAGGGCCAAAGACAGTTCATGAAATTGCCCCTCACTTAGCCCACTGGGTACAGCTGCAACTCCATGCACTGTTTCATTGACAGTTTAGCAACCTACTGCCTGTTCCACCCTTCCCTGTATCAGAAAAATGTTCTTCAGCCAGACTTTCTGTCCAGTCAACAAGTACAAGCAAGTGCAAGTGTCTCAGTCAGATCCTAAACTGCATTCCCTCACCAAATTCCCCTGACCATCTCTTTCGCCTCCCAAATCTTCAGGTTCTTCAAAGTCAGACTCAAAGGGCTCCATCACCACAAATCAGCTTTCAATTATCAATCCCTTTCAAACAATGAGCACATTTCCATAGCTATAATATAGATTTAAATGACAATGAGTTCTTTTTCTAGATCCTTTGAAAAAAAACTTTACACTTCAAATTGGAAGGCAATTATCACAGCCAAATCCCTAACAACAAGGCTAACTTTGTGTATTCTGATCCATGCAAATGCTCTCTGCTGGAATGGGGGGGAATCATAAAGAACAACTGAAACACAAGGAAGTCACCTGAATGCCTTAGAACCCTGATCATCCTTGCTCTAAATTGGGAGTAATGTTATACTTCTAACTTGCAACTTAACAAGTTCAGTAGCAATCGAATAAAATCTGCTGTAAAAGACCATTTCTAATGGGCAGCCTGGTAGCTTCATGGACCAGTTTAGAGCCTCCCAGAGGCTTGCAGTTCAATTTCCGTTGACCTTTAATTAAAGACAATACACCAAATTGACACCAAGAGATTTAAAACTACAATATAAATTTGGCTCCATAACTAGCATCCAAATAATTTTTTTGTTTGCCGTTTCCTCTTGCTTAAATGTAACGATTTAATATAAAAGGTTGTTAGCAACATGATAAATCTTTAGTCTCGATCCTTAAAAGAGGCCGAGTAAAGAAGGGCTGGCTAGAGTTTTGCACCACAGTAAGGAAATAACGGAGAAGGACCGTGGCTATCAGGAAAGTTTCCCCTTTGCTCTACCTGTAGGGGTCAGCCTTTCAAGGTAGTCTAGACAAGAAGCACCAACCATGAGTACTAACACTACCTTTAGAATCTTGCAGTCTGAAAGCACATTGCTCCCCCCTGGCCTTTACAGTCCAAGAAACTAGGGAGGGTCCCTTCTGAGATGTTTGCCACACCCCATTGCTTCTGCAGGCTCAGCTGCCTCTTATCTGACCATTGCCTCTTCTGCAGCTCCTCCTCCTTCTCCTATCCCCCAAGGACATTCTCACCTACCATTACAGTAGGGCAGGAATGACTCGTTCTTGTAGGTGACACTGATCTGCTCAGGCCTACTGATGCAAGGAAGCTTAAACTAATTTCTCCTTATTCCCCATTTTGACCAGAGCTCTGTGATGATATATTGGATAGTTATTCCTCACATATCTCACCAGAGAAGAATTGTGCTAACAAAAACACACCAACCTCAGCAGGCCATGGGACATATGACAGTGATTGATGCCTGAAACTGATCTTATCTGTTCAACATCACAGTAAATTAGGGTTATTTTAACCACGGTTTCTTGAACCAGCCATGGTGGTCCGGCTCATTGGTAACATAGTCATAAACCATGGTTTATAAATCAGAATGACTAGGCCCACACAATGTGTTACACTGAAAGAAGGGGAACCACATTGTGGCATTATTCAATATGGGGATCCAGCCACTAACTTCACAAATTTGCTCTAATTTGGCAGAAACTGAAGCTTTCCCCAAGGTTTCATGATGCTATTTGGGTGGAACAAGGGAATGTATGTCCTTGCCAAAAACTGCCTGCCTGTAAAAAAAAAAAAACAGCACATCAAGGACATAAGGGTTCTTCCCCTTCAGGATAAGACTTTTGTACATTTGCGTAATCTCAGATTGATTTACATAGGAAAATGCTGAAGCATGCAGTCTTCCCTGCTATATTGTGAAGTGGTATGATCCCATGAGGGTTTATACCATATGGTTGATGCAAACCAAGTCAGAGACGGTGGCTTTTCCTTGGTGTTCTTCACAGTCACTGAAGAGAAAGCACTCTTGGAAATTAAAAGTTACAGGCTAAAGTTCCTCTCCAAATATTGCGTACTACAACTTCCATCATACAACAGGTGGTAGAAGACATTGAAGGTCATTGGGCCACTTGTAAATGTCAGTGCTAATGTCGCATGAGGACAATGAATTTCTTCTCCCAGCCAGCAAAGTGTGTGCACGGAAGAAAGAGAGAAATGGAAAACATAATGTTATACTGTAGCTTGAATCATGTCAACTGGATTTCTATGATATTGACATGATCATGATTGACATGATTCAAGCTACAGACAATTCCACCTGGATGACTGAGAACCTTCATAGACATATAATGTTATACTCACCTTGCTTTGAAATACTTAAAGAAATAAGCAGATAGAAACTAGTGATTCCTGGCTCACCTATCATCAAACTATACTTTTTTAAATAAGTAAAGTATTTGACTGAACAGAATACATGTACTTAATTATATAAGCATCTGCATCCCACCTTTCTAAAGCATCTCTACCACTCAGTGCAGTTAAAAACAAATGAACCTAGTATAAAACTAAAATTATGTAAAAGAAATGTTTAAAAGAATCACAGAAATGATATAACGTAAATTATCTAATAAAAGAAGGTCCAAGACAGAAGACATCAAATAAAAATGTCACACTGCCTTTATAATGAAAGCTTCCATTATACACATGCATACATAGTGGGCAGACTTTAAGGAAAGTGTGCCATATTAATTAGCAGATGTTGATGGATACCAAGGCTTACATTAACTTCAGACTAGTCACAGCTCAAGGCTCACACCTGATTACGGAAAAGGTGTTTGATGGATAGCTTCCCTTTTCCACCTTTGTATGCAAATATGAAGCCACTTGAAAATGTTTAAACAGGGTTAATCACAACTACCTATGAAAATTGAGTTAGGGAGCTGAAAGGAATTTTAACATGGTTAAAAAGGAGCTAAAACAACAGGAAGCTGAGATCACGGCCAATTATGAATGTATCATGCGAAAAGAGAATGTTGACACAATAGCTGTAAAAATGTCAGTGAAAAGGAATCTTTCATTATTCAACTACTAGACGAAAGAAGGGTGGGGATAAAATGTAAAAAAGCAAAATGTGACTGAATATATTAAGGAAAATTATGGTTTACTCTGAGGGAGATAAAGGAACAAAGCAAAGTAGCATTTGATCAAAGTTCTGTTGAGCAAATATGCTCAGATAAAAATGATGGAAACACATACAGAGAGAAAGCAAAGAAGGGGCAAGGTTATTTTACAAAACCAACTTGGTTCAAGAATGGCTCCGCCAAAAAGGGATAACTACAAAGTTTCTGAATCCTCTTCCCACATATATAGGTGGTGTTCATTTGCGCAGGAAGATACCCATTTCAGTTCAGCAGAAGAGGTAATTGTGGGTTTATTGCAGAAGGAGGTGGGGGGGGTGTCTTCTGAGGAAGATCACTGGAGGGGGGGAAATCACAAAGCTGGGTATGAAAAGTTTCTCACAGACCTTCCTCTTCCAACCATTGCTTGGATCCAGAACTTTTTAAAAGTGAAAATAGGGTTTTCTGTTTCTAACCCTAACCCTAACCCAAAGGATGGTTTGGTGTATGAATAGATGGATTAACACTATTGTATTCAAGGCAATAAAACTAATCAGATGAAATCTAATTCCTAGATCAACTTCAGAAGTGTAGGGATTTCCATCTTCCTTGAATGGGCCACTGACATCAACAGAAAAACAACAATGGGGGGAAGGAAGTAAGAGGTAATCAGAAGAAAGTGGTGTGGGATGGAGTTCAAATGAATGTTTTGCACACACACTTGGCCTTTAAAAAATCTTAACAAGACCTTATTGGACTGGGGACTCAGGCCTCCAAATCCTCTTTGTTTTGACCCTTTAAGTTATCACCAGTCGAGAACCAAGACATCTCAAGAACTTTATTTTAAAAAGACTATTTTTTTAAAAAAAAGTGCCTCCATCCTAAGCTGTCGTTTTCTCTCAAGGAGGAAGTACAAAGGAATGTGATTTCATAGTTTAATCATGGATAAATAGCAGCTTTCAAGGATGGGGTCTCTTCACTGGAAAAAATTAACCCAATTGTTCTCATCCAATATCCTTTGAAAAGAAAAAAATGAAAAGGAGGTGAACTGTTGGTGAATCTCCTGATCTATTTTGGACCTCATTTAATGCTAGCTATGCTCTCAAGCCTGTCCAGAGAGAGCCAAAGCAGAAATGTGTCTCTTGTCTCCTCAGCAGCTGCAATTCTTCAGTGCAAAAGAATTCCTAACAAAAGATTCTGGATTGGATAATGAATACATCAAGAAACAAAACAGTGCAACTTATTTGCTATTCACAGCCAATTAGCATGTCTGCTTATTCAAAACATATATGGATTTCAAAATAGGAAACATGATTTCAATCAATTATTCCAATAGACTTTTCCTTTGATAATTTCAATTATCTCACAGGTTTTTTTTAATCAATCCACCCAAATCCCAGTCAAGTTTACTGCCAGGATGCAAAGAATTGTGTTAAGACCAAAGAGGAGGACATTTTCAGTGGGACTGTAAATTCATAACAATATTGTCAATATTAGTATAGGACTTCCACATGTTTCAAATCTTCAAAACACTTTCCGTAGCTAGCAGTAATCTTTGCACCAACCCATCATGGAGACTGAGAGAAGAAAATGGCTTATTTAAGGGCATCAAAAAAGTTTATGGAAGAAGCAAGATCCTAGGGTTCCTCTCAAGTTCAAATGTTTGCTATGGCACATGGTCCTGTAATATTCTAGATGTATTGGGACTGCAATTGCCAAAATTCCCAGCTATCATGGGTCTTGGCTTCACTTTGCAAAAGTTTTGGCCAGCACCAGGTTGAAGAAAAGACCAGTATATAGCATAAAAAGGTAAAGGTACCCCCCGCACATTTGTGCAGTCGTGTCCGACTCTAGGGGCCGGTGCTCATCTCCGTTTGTTAGCCAAAGAGCCAGCGTTGTCCGAAGACACTTCCACAGTCATGTGGCCGCATGACACGCGCGGAACGCTGTTACCTACCCACCGAAGTGGTACCTATTCATCTACTTGCATTTGCATGCTTTCGAATTGCTAGGTTGGCAAGAGCTGGGGCATAGCATCCAGGAAGTAAGAGGCCAAACTCCTTGAAGGCAAATGGATCCTGGATTCCAGCCAATATATTTAAATTTTATATTTCATTCACAATTAACTCAGCCTTTCCCAACTTGGGGCTTTTTAGTATGTTGGGACTATAACTCCAGACACCCCTAAAAGTCCTCATGGGATGATGGGTGCTGGGGTCCCACAGATCTAAAAGGCATCAAAAGGAGAAAGGCCATTCTACTGCACTCAGTACAAGGTCCTCAAAACTGTCCAATTCAAAAGAACAACAATGTGAAACATGATTTAATTAAAGAAAACTGGATAGAGATTTAGAGTCTGTAATGTATCCATAATTAATTAACACAGTCAATTGTGAAGTCCAGAAATATGTTCATTTTCATGTAATGCTTCAAAAACCATCTGTCACATTTTAAAGTTTAGCTGCCTTAATTCTTCCATGGTACGCTATTCCTTTTCAGTATCGATCTCAAATTTCCCCAAGCCAGAGTCCTCTGTATGTGTTGGAATTACAACCTCCATAATCCACAACCAGAACGCCCAGTAACAATAATATACTAGTGTTCGACCATATTTCTTCAAATGTTTTGAATTGCAACTGCCATTGGCCTTAACTGACCTGGCCAATGTTTGGAGGGAGATCATTGGAAATGTAATCCAAGACATGAAAAAAACATTCCAGGTGAAGAAAAATAACCTAGAGGTTCTTTTGGATAAATTTCTTAGGTACTTAGTGCAATCCACAAACATGAAAATTAACTTGATTTGAGGTGGCACAGTTTAAAAACCTGCAAGAATTGAGAATCCTGAATAACAATTTCATGAAAAACAAATAAAGCATTGCAACATTATTTTCCCTCTTCATTAATCACAAACATAGATGCATATCAACCACGGCAATTCCATACCAATTTTTAATATACCTCTATATGTCATATCCTTATATGGAAAGAAATTATTTATGAGAAGTAGCATGAATCCTGCATACAAAAATTTTTGTTAGGATTAACATCAGATGTTTTGCTCTCCATTATGAAGTTCATTGCAACTGTACATAGAGCAATACATTAACTAATAAACAAACCTACCCCAATTGGGTATGACTACAAATTCCCCAAAAGGGGTGCAATGGCTCAGCGGGTAAGACGCCAGGCTTGTTGATCGGAAGATTGCAAGTTTGGAGGTTCGAATCCCTAGCCCTGCGTGACGGAGTGAGCTCCCGCACTCGCCCCAGCTCTTGCCAACCTAGCAATTTGAAAGCATGCAAATGCAAGTAGATGAATAGGTACCACTTCGGTGGGAAGGTAACAGCGTTCTGCGCGCGTCATGCCGGCCACATGGCCGCGGAAGCGTCTTCGGACAATGCTGGCTCTTCGGCTAACAAACGGAGATGAGCACCGGCCCCTAGAGTCGGAGACGACTGCACAAATGTGCGGGGGGAACCTTTACCTTTACCTTTACAAATTCCCCAAGTTCGGTACCTTCTAAGCATGTAGACTTCAACACCCAGAATTGTCTCACCAACCTAAACGTTGCTGAGAAAGCTGGGAGTTGAAATCTATAAGCCTGGAGGACACTGAGGTTTGGGAACTATGGGATAGCACAAGTCTCCAATTCTCAATATTTTCCCTTGTTTGTTTGCTTATTTATTTATTATTTAAATTTATCCCCACCCATCTCCCCGAATAGGGGACTCTGGGCGGTTTACAACATATCAACATTTTCCCTTCCTTCTCCAGCTTCTTTGGACAATCATATCTCAAATCCTTCTTCTCCTTGACCTTCCAATGCCATTATTTCCTGTTGACTGATGGAGAACAGCAACAACTTTCTGAACTTTCATTCTGTGGCTATAAGTACATTCTGTCTCTGCTAGATTGGGAGAGAAGTGAAAGAGAGATAAGATTCCTCCCCCAATCTAATATTTGATGGCATACCTTGTGATACTTCCCAATATGCATAAATGCCTCCCTACTCTTAAACAAGATTCCTTGCCTATCCATACGCTGCCTAACAGTTCGGCAGGTAGGCAGGAGATAGGTAGGTAGGAAGAGAGAGATATAAGTAGGTAGGTAAGTAGATATCTCCCCATAAACATCAAAACCAAGACAAGATATTGGTCCACTGCAAGTCTCATGAAGTTCCTTGCTTAACATTCCCCTCAGTGTTCACTGGAGACTCAGAAGCAAAGACTGAAAAGAAACCAAAAAGATTATGTGCCACAGAGACCATACGCATTTGGCTCCAAAGAATACTAGTGCATAATGCATACGCATTCAGTCTGAAGGTATATATTTATGTATGCCTTTGCTGCATCATTTCACTTTTGCAAGGGCATCAGAAACAGAAGCCAACTGAACTTACTACAAAATAAATGGCTTTAGAGTCCTTGGTGCACTCTGAGCTTGGTTGTTTGCTTGTAGAAGTTTCATTACCCAACTAGGTAACATCATCAGTACTGCACTGATCATCATCACTGAGCACGGATGATGTTCCTTAGTTGGGTCATGAAACGTCTGCAAGCAAACAACCAAGCTTAGAGAGCACCAAGGACTCCACAGTTCAATTCTGAGCTACAGATATTCTCTTCTATATTGAAAATGGCTTTAGAATTGGAATTGGAATAAAGGTAAAGGTTCCCCCACACAGTCGTCTCCGACTCTAGGGGCCGGTGCTCACCTCCGTTTCTTAGCTGAAGAGCCAGCGCTGTCCGAAGACGCTTCCGCAGTCATGTGGCCAGCATGATGTGCGCGGAACACTGTTACCTTCCCACCTAAGTGGTACCTATTTATCTACTTGCATTTGCATACTTTCGAATTGCTAGGTTGGCAAGAGCTGGGGCGAGTGCGGGAGCTCACTCTGTCATGCAGGGCTAGGGTCTCAAACCGCCGAACTTGCGACCTTCCAACAAGCCTGGCATCTTAACCGCTGAGCCACTGCGCCCCTTGGAATTGGAATACAATTAACCTAATTGTACTTATCTTTTCACAAAACGATTCCAGGGAATAGAATCTTGAATGTATATCCTGTAGATTGCACTATTTTCACTCTGCTCCTGGTCTATGTAGGCAGTGTTTCTCAATCTCAGCAACTTTAAGATGCATGGACTTCAACTCCCAGAATTCCCCGAGCTGAAGTCTACCCATCTTAAAGTTGCTGAGATTGAGAAACACTGATGTAGTGGATCTAAGTCATCAAGACTTGCAACCAGATGTTCAAGCTGTTTATACAAAAATATTCCATTGGATTCCTTTGACAGAAGTTGTTGAGGACTGCAATGCAAGTCAACCCCAAACATCAAATAACTTTCCTATTTTCTACATTAAAGGGGAAAAGTGGGTTCCTAATGTACCTGAAAGGGAGCCACTCAAACCGCCTGGTGTAGATTCTGTATATCCCAACCATAAAATGCAAAGTTCTCCACTCAGGACCCAGAAATCATATACTGTATACAAGGATAGAACAGGAAATAAAGGCTATACATGTGAAAAGGATCTTGGAACTGAAATTGATCAAGGACTGAGTATGAGACAACAGTATCACATAACTACAAAAATGGCAAATATACTTTTAGACTGCATCAAGAAAAAGTAGTTCCAAATCATGGGAATTCCAGTCTATTCTGCATTGGTCAGATCCCATCTCAAATACTCTGTCCCATTCTTTGTACTATGCTTTAAGAAACAGGCAGAGAAAAGAGTAATACAGATGGTCAGATGGCTGAAAACTATGTTCTGTCAGAAGACAGCCAATGAACTGGGTATGTTTAGCCACGATAGAAGTGGATAGAAGAGCACCAGAAATGATGTCATGCAAAAGAAGACAACCACTTGTTCCTATTGTCCAGATGTACAGGACATGGAATAATTGAGTTATGGGAGGACAAGTCCTGTTCGAATGCTAAAAAACTTTTGGAAAATAAGAATAGTTCAAGAGTGGAATTCACAACCTAGGGCAATAATGGTGGGCTCCCCTTTACAGGTTATCTTCAAGCAGAGATTGCAGAGTCATCTGGGTGGGAAGCTTTGATTTGAATTCCTACACTAAGGCCATTTCTAATTCTAGTTTCCTAGAGCAGGGCTCTACACTGGAATATTTTACTGCAGGTATTACCTGTTAACTACTATCAACCCCGGAAGTGGAATATATCTGAATCTCAGATACAGAAAACAGAAATGTCTTGGTGTTATATTCTACTAAGGAGAATAAGGAAGGAGCTCTGACGAGAGGACTTCTTCAGCTTAGACAGAAGATGGACCAATTTTCCATGTAAAATGCCTGCACATTACATGCTCCCTTGCTTCCTTTCTTACTGGGGCAGGAGAGATCTGCATCATTAAGCATCTACTCTGATCTTAGGTGCCAGTCCGGCTGACTTCCACACCCCCTGTGGATTCAGACTCTGATGATGTCCATCCTCCATCACATCTAACAGAGAACACAGATCAGACAGAGGAAAGTGAAAGGCAGGATGGGGTTGGAGAAGTGGGAGCCATTAGCAGATCAGCATAGGAAGAAAGAAGGAACAAAGCTTTTTGATATAACCTTAGGGTGTTCTCCCCAAAGTCTTAAAGAGGAGGGGAGGAAATCACAAGCAAAGCATGGGGGAATTCTTCTAATCCTTGAAAAATGAAAAATATGTCAAAGGAACTCTTTCCAGTCATCTCTTCAACCCTGAAAGCTTTGCTTGGAAACTATTTCCTATCAGCTCCATTTCAGAGACTGATCACAGCTGAGAAGTTGGGGGAGGAAGGGTCTCTCTCTCTCTCTCTCTCTCTCTCTCTCTCTCTCTCTCTCTCTCTCTCTTTCCTTCCTTTCTTTCTTTCTTTCTTTCTTTCTTTCTTTCTTTCTTTCTTTCTTTCTTTCTTTCTTTCTTTCTTTCCTTCCTTAATCCCAGAGGCCTTAGAAGGAAAACAAAGCAACATGTTTCCCATCTATCTCCCCTTAGGGAGACAGCCCTTCTGCTCAGGCTCTTAAGAAGTTGGGCAGGACTCAATATGCCACTGCATTTGCGGGAGTGGGTGGATACATTACAGATATACTGTAGATAGCAAAAAACTTGCAGAAGGGCCATTTTTCCAAAGGGAGATGCATACGCAGGGCTGAATCTTCCCGGCATGTTAATTTTGATGAATGTAACAATGACTAAGGTGCTCTGCAAAGGAAGGAGGCATTTCTGTACAATATTTATCAGTGTCCCACTTCCTCATTAGGTTGAAGAATGACTTTTGGTGGCTGGTAAAGGAGAGGGGGTACATACATTTATGATTTTCAGGAATGAAGGCTGCAGTGCCTGGAAGATGATGAAAAATGGATACGGCTATGCATGGAACTGAGATATTTCTCATATGAAGATAGAAGATAGATGATAGACGATAGACGATAGAGACGATAGAGATAGAGACGATAGAGATAGAGACAGAGATATATCACACACATTCTCTCTCTCACACACACACACATACACACAGGGTGCACCAAAAGTCAGGCCCCATGGACAATTTATTATATAAATTATACTAAATGTTCAAATTGGTTGCCATTTTCTTCTAAACAATTCCTCACCTGTTTGATACATGACATTCCTAAGTACAATAACATTTTCTCTGATCACAAATCCTAACATGATGGTTCGCTTTAGATTGTCTATTGGCCTATGGCCTCTCTCTCTGTGTGTGTGTATGTGTGTGTGTGTACCTTTTTTAAAGTCTTGTTCTAGGTTTCATGTGCTTCCTACCTGAACATTGCTGGAATTCTCAGCAATGTTCAGCAATCCGTACAAACATGTGACAGCATGATCAAAGGGTGCTCCAGTGAACAGGGTTGCAAAGAAGAAGTTTTAGGCCACAGTTTGTCTATCCTAGTTCTGTTTGTTTTTTCCAACCATGATAGGTCAGTCAGAGCATCTGAATCAGTTTTCCCCAATCTGGCATGTGTTGGGACCATAACTCCCAGAATTCCAAGACAGCATAAACAAAAAGAATTCCATGCTGGCTGTAATTCTGGGAATTGCAATCCCAACACCTCTAGAGGTTACTCATCTGAATCAAGAGAGCAGAAAGGTCAAGTGTAGGGAAGACACGCTGCACTACGGAAGTTCAGAGAGTATTTTGAAGTGAACAAATAAGGGAAAACGTGATCCATACACAACCGAGGTAAGAATCTTCTGGACACCATCTGTATTTGTCCCTCTTAACAATCTCATCACCGTGTATAAACAGAAGAATTTCCAGTTGCTGGAAAAGTCACAACCAGACTCTTCTGCACTGATTGAGCACCCCTTAACTATAATATACAATTCTAGGCACCACGTTTCAAGAAAGTTTCAGAGAAAAGGGAAGTAATGCAGAGAAAAACCACAAGAACAATCAAAGAACCAGAAAGTAAGTCTTACCATGAGACACTGAAAGAATTGGTTCTGTATAGCCCCAAACAGAGAAAGCTTAGGGGCATATGGTAGCATTTTTCAAATACATGAAAAAATATTTCACAGAAGAAAGCTATGACCCCGTGCTCTATCATCATGGAATGCAGGACACAGAAGAATAGATTTACGTTACCGGAATGCAAAGTCTGATTGAGTGGCAGAAAAAGTTTCCTAACTCATAGGTCACTGGTTCCTACCCCTGGGAACCAGCGATCCAGCCATGTGGTGGCCTTCCTTCACTAGATGTGTTCAAGTGGGAGCTGGAAAACCATCTGTTGGGGATGCCTGGATTTAGATTCCTACAGCGGGTTGGATTTGATGGCATCCATAGAAGATCCATTTCTGCAGCAAGAAACTTCCCTTTGTATGTAGAATTCTCCTGTACAAATCAGATCCATGGAAAAAAATTCAACAGAACAAAGTACCCCACTTATCCTGCTGCCTCAAGATACCTCTCTGGTACAGGGGAGGAAAAGGAAATCAGTATGGTCCAATTAGCAAGGCTCTCACACTTCACACCTGAAAAGAGTGACTGCATTAACACCTGCCACATAAACAAACATTTTTAGATAACTTCATTTTAAGCTCTCTGACAGCACCAGCAAGTTTCCTGCCTAGAAATACTGGAGAAAAAAACAGGAGTGACAATTCTAATTTTTTAAACTTCTAATAAAGCAGGGGTGGGGAACCTTTTTTCTGCCAAGGGCCATTTGGATATTTATAACGAGGGACCGGGGGGGCGGGGTTTCTGGGATTTCCGCGGACCGGGGGCTGGAGTTTGCGGGTGGGAGCCAATCACAAGCACTGGGGGGCAGGGTTTGCGGGTGGGAGCCAATCGCGTGGAAGGGGCAGGGTTTGTGGGCGTGAGCCCCGTGGGCCTTAGGCGGGAGCCCCGCGGGCCTTATGCGGCCCGCGGGCCTGACATTGCCCACCCCTGTAATAAAGGAATGTTTTGCCCTAATCTTCCAAGTCAACATTATGTATGCTAATAATGTCAACATTATGTATTACGTACATTATGTATTATGTATGGTGTCTTAGACATTTGTGCATCATGCACATTAAGAAGTATAGGAGTTTGGAAGACCAGATTCCTTAAATACTGAATGGTTCAAGGAAAAACATTGTCAGAGAGGAATGTTGCATCATGAGCATGCAAAAAATTTTAAAAAAACACTGTAATATACTTAAAAAAGATCTTCAACAAATATGCTTCTGGAGTGGTATGTGCAAAAAAGAAAATTACTCAACAGTGTGTACATTAAACTACACTAAAGCTTCCCAGCTTTTGCAAGTACTTGTAACAGAAAGAACTGTTTTTTGCATTCTTTGGGGAAATAAAAACAGTCCTTACGGGTGTGTCAGAAATTACAAGCCTTTTGGGTTTACAATAACCTTTTTTAAAAAGGGAGAAGAGAAGGTGGTCTCATTCCAATAAAACCAGGATTTTTTTTTGTGAAGTCAAGTGTACAAAGCTACATATTCAAAAACTGAACCACAGGCAAAAAATTTAGAAAATTTACAGAAAACACAAGTAAAATAAGAGGAATCAGAAAAAATAGAAAAAGGCAGAGAGACAGAGTCAGAGTCAGAGTCAGAGACAGACAGACAGACAGAGAGAGAGAGAGATAACGAACTGAACAGGGCTGAAATAAAACTTAAGCATTGGGAAAGCATGTTGGAAATTCATCACATTTCAGTTATGGAAACGGAAGGGTTCAAAGTTATGCCATTCAAAAGTAGATGAAAGTCAGGGAAGGATCAGAATTACCTCCTCACCCCATCCCCTGCACTCCCAATTAAAATAGGAAATGTATGTCATAAGGTGAAAGATATTCAAAGTATCATTTTCGTATGAGTAAATTTACTCTTAACTAAGTTTCAAACCATATTTTTTGTTAACTGTGGTTTGCTGTTTTCTCTGAATTCACAGGCAACTGACCACTGTTGCACCTCCAGAAACCGCCGCACCATGGAGACAGGAATATACTTAGAAACTTAGCACAACTCTACACTAAGGTTTCCCTGCTATATACAGTATAATGAAGCACCAACCAAAGCAGGGTCTCTTAACTAAGATTACTACAAGCTATGATTTCTCATATGAACCCAAACCAGAAGAATCAGACCTAACTGTTCACATCTAGTATCCTCTCTTAAAACAAATGATCTTTAAGGAAATCAAAACAAACCATGCAGTCTTGACCCTTGAACATGACTTAAAGGTCTCAGTGTGTCCCCCTGAACCACACAGAGGTGAGCTGGCAGAGATTAATTTATACAGAAAGACTAACCACATCACAGTGGTCCAGATGAATGACACCTAAGCAGGCAATGTCAAAAGAATCACAAAATAAAATCTTATTTATTAAAGTTAACCACAAAGATTAAGCCATGAGAAGCAAGATTGAAGAGTTCTTACCAATCATATGATTTGCAACGTGGATCTGTATCTCTCTTTCATTCTCAAAGGTCATCTGGCACTTGATACACTGGTAAGTCTTCTTCTGTTTAAGAAGAAAGGAAGAAGAAAGTATAAGACAAAATCATGATAATCTGTATTACTATACTAGAACTCTTGGTGTTGTAGTATTAACATAGAATTATTTTATGGTTTTCTGAAATGGTTCATATTATGGTTTTATCTTAATTTGTAGCATCCTCTTTGGAATTTTCATTACAAGTAACACTCCATAAACTTTCCAGATTCCTCTACCAGCACTACTCTCTACAAAAACAAGTACTGTACATCCCAAACTATCATGACTTTAAGAACAAAGAGGTAAATTATGGTCAGATGGCTACATCATGTTCTCACATGAATACACTGAATGTGTGTGTACAAAATGTTTTAGGGCATATCAAAAACATGAATCTATCCACTCAACACATACACAGAGTGAACATTCATTGGGAGAAAAGAGTTCCATCATTTCTTAAAGTATGTTGTAACAAAGAGTATGTCATCATGGTGATGACTTCATTTGCATAAAGCAATCATTACAATAACACAAATCATTATGCAAATGACACAAATCACAATGAATTTTTATCCCTTCCATGTGAAATCCATTCAATTAGGTCCAGAAAATCAAGGTATTTCACTGTTACATACCAACCGTTCTGCATCTTCGTTGCTACGTCACATGCAAAAATTACAGCCAGCAAATACTCCTGAATGACTCTAAAACCTTAAACTCTAAAATGCCCTGAAACTTTGCTGGACGAGTAAGAAATAAAGCATCACTTTTACTCTTTTGTTGTTGTTGGCATTGCTTGTTGTTATTTGTAAGTAGAAGCTACAACAAATATTTCTTACTAGGGTAAAGGGCAAAGAGACTGGTAACTTTATAAAGGTTTCACAGACTTATCAAAGGCAGAGTGTTATTCTGAGTTGGCAGGTGGGCATGACTGTTTGGGCATCTTTTCCAAATATGATGGATGTGAGCTTGGATTTGCCCACATGGACAGCCAAGAAAACAAACAGATGGATGATCGAACAAATCAACCCAGAGTTCTCACTCAAGCCACAAATGAAAAGGCTCAAATGATCCTACTACAGTATATACGATATATTATGCAAAGGTCTAGCTCTTTGGAAAAGGCTCAAATGCTGGGAAATGTGGAAGGAAAGAGGAGAAGAAGAGGACAACCAGCAGCAAGTTGGGTGGACTCAAGAGTGGTGATGGGTGCACCATTGGAAAACCAGAAGGACCAAGTTTGGAATAGATCATCATGGAGAAAATGATGATATGATGATATGTCTGTGTGGTCAGTAAGAGTCAGTGCTGACTTAACGGCACATAATCACCTTCCCTTGTGCATGAAAGTTGAATACTTCCATACCTGTTTCCACTGCAAAGTACGTTTTGCTGTTCCACTTGGACCTGCCAAACAATGGTTTCCAGAAACCTGTCTGCTAGCTTCAGTAATAATTGGGATGAATTCATGATTTGCAAGCAAACAAAGGTTCAGCATACTAGAGCCACAAAAAGGGAATTGAAGCAATGTCTAAAAGAAAGCAGGGACATGCAAACCTGAGCTTTATACCCATAACATTAAATCTTAGTTTAGTGATACACTAAATGCTATCAGTGTATATTCCAGTATTCCAAATTCTAAATTAAGTTTCTGTTCTCAGGGAGGTTTAACAAGTAAGCCAGTATTACAGATTTTATGACTACTTTCCTGCATGTAATATTTCTTTCATTCTTGTAGTTAATGTTTGAAACAGTAAAATTTGGCTGACAGACCAATGAACTTACGAAAACAATCATTTTAACTAGAAAACCAGTGATGAAAATCATATACATCTTTTTCAACTGATTTGACATAATGACTGGGTATCTTCCTTGCATTAAGCATAATGTAGTTTGTTTGGTTTTAACTCAGTTTTGTGAACACAGCAACTGTGGCTTGTAAAGCAGATTTTATGGATTAGTGTGTTGCATAAATCCATCCAATTGTGGTTTATTTAACACTTCATGGCTAAGTGATGTATTAAATAAACCCAGACAATACTTTCCCATTCCTGTAAGTAGATATTCTCTCCACTGGTCACTGACTGCAGGAGTTGTTTATCTGTTTGCTTGTTTCAAAAAAGCCCAGCATCCAGGACCATTTTCCAGGAACAAATATAGTCCATCAATGAATTATTTCAGGATTTATTGTGAAAGTCTGAATGACTTATGTATCTGCAAGACCACATGACTTCTGGAAAGCATTAAGATGGGAGTTCACTATTCAGTAAGGCAATCACAGTAATTCCAACTTAATTTAAATTTTAATGGAAGACCAGCTTTATAAAATCAACAATATTGTACCTCCTGCCCCAAAATACCTGGGGGGGGGAGAGGGAGGGAGGGAGGGAGGGAGGGAGGGAGGGAGGGAGGGAGGGAGGGAGGGAGGGAGGGAGGGAGGGAGAGAGAGAGATTGATTTACTGATCACCAAAAATATAACACCAGTTGATTGTGGTGGGCTGAGACACGATTGTACCTTTTTTGTTTTTTATCACCCCTAGACAATGCGATTCCCTGTAAGTATGCACAAGGATGGCAAGCTTAGATTGTTAAAGTATTCCAAGTGTTTTATTCCTTGCAGTAAAATGTGTTTAGTCTTCAAATAAGAGAAATGTGATTTCAGAAAAAGACATAAAAGAAACTGTACAACACCCACAGAATAGCACACACACACACATTCCTTTTGGAAGTGAAAGCATGAATTCCAGAAAATTACAGAAATCTACAATGAAACATGACTCAGTCCCCCCCCCCCCCAATCATTTATTACACATTTCCTGTACCAGGCTATTGAAGCTTAGCTGCTGAACAAGGATATACCATGAAGAAGCAATGACACATGCTTGTTTTATTCAATCAGAAAAGAGGTTTGTATTTAAAAGTGGCAAGGTTGTGCCTTCTTGGCAATGACACAGGGACAAAACGTCTAGGAATAATTAGTATCAGTATTAAAAGTTAAAGCAATCACATCAGAAGGCGAAGCCCATTAGAAGTCCATTGCTAACATCTCTTTCTATTTTTGTTTCTTGCAGAGCAAGTCATTTTACATTATCAAACCAAATAGCAGAAAAGGTGGTTGCTTGGAAGCAATGTCATGAAAGATAGCTGGCATCTAGTGCATCAATGCATATACCTCAAATATGAGTAACAAAACTTGAGAATGCATATGGAAGGGTATAAATATCCCAGCTTTACCAGGTTAGCCCAAGACGTTGAGAATATCATTCAAATTCAGTTATACCCTGAAAATCACCGGATGCATTTTGCAAATCCCAAAGGAATACATCAATTCTGTCTCTCCTGTACACGAAATCTGTCTCTGTACTCTGCAGAGAACTACTTCCTGCTTCTGTAATTAGAATGCTTTCACTTGGGGGCTTGCTTATATAAAAGAGTAGGCAATTTGGTGTCTTCTGGTTCTTTGGGTGACAGCGCCCATCAACTCTTGCCATTGAACTGGTTGCAGAACGGTGGGATTTGAAGTCCAAAGTATCTGGAAGAACATAAGGTAAAGGTTCCCCCTGCACATTTGTACAGTCGTGTCCGACTCTAGGGGCCGGTGCTCATCTCCGTTTCTTAGCCGAAGAGCCAGCGTTGTCCAAAGACGCTTCCGCGGTCATGTGGCCGGCATGACGCACACAGAACGCTGTTACCTACCCACCGAAGTGGTACCTATTAATCTACTTGCATTTGCATGCTTTCGAATTGCTAGGCTGGCAAGAGCTGGGGCTAGTGCGGGAGCTCACTCCGTCACGCGGGGCTAGGGATTCGAACCTCCAAACTTGTGATCTTCCGATTGACAAGCCTGGAGTCTTACCCACTGAGCCACCACGCCCCTTCTAGGCTGCCTACTTCTGCTTGAAATAATAAGGAATGACACCAGCTGGAATAGCTTTTAGCTTTTCATTTATTTTAGCTTTTCATTATTCTGCATTTTCCATGTTTTTTAAATGACTGTACCCCACCCTCCTTATGCTGGTCTATGACTGTAATAAAGTTTTGATTTGTTACATCAACTGGAATAAAACCAGAACTTTCTAGAAAAAAAGGTGCACGGTATGATCCATGACAATCAATCTGTTGGCCTATCTGGTCCATTCTAGACTACAGTGACTGGCAACTGCTCAACAGGGTTTCAGACAGAAGTCAAAGACTGAATCTGGGATTAACTACTTGAAGAGTATGTGATCTACAACTAAGCGATAATTTATGGACTTCAATGAGATGATCCACTGAATGAAAAGCAGAGGTTTGGTTTTAAGAATTAAAAACTTTCTTGTTCAAGACCAGGAAACTCACATACAGCCTAATGTGACTGCTGACATTTCTCTTGGTGTTCTCCAAGCTCAGTGGCATCTCTTTAATTTTCAAGAATACCTCTGGGACCCACACTGGCATCGTAAGCAGTCTTAGAAAATAAAAAGTTGTTGACTGTAGTCCACCTCTGTGTTGGAAAGGGTGTTGGAAAGGCTCAGGAAAAAAATCCCAGTAAGCTAAGATCAGATGACAGACCACACTTTTAGGGGGCTAGAGGCAACCATGGAGAGTGACTCCATCAGTTTGTCCTCTAAGACAGGGTTCCTCAACTTCAGCCATTTTAAGATGTGTGGACTTCAACTCCCAGAATACTCCAGCCAGCAATGCTGTTTGGTGACTCACCACGGCCTCAGTGCTAGTCATTTCGTTAATGTGAAAGCTGCCAAGGAAGTCCTTTTGTAAACACACCCAGTACAAAATTGTAACAAAATTGTAAAAAGCATCCCCCCCAAAAAAAATATATAGCATACTCTTGTCCAGGATGTGCTACACAAGTCATTAAAAGGAAGTACCAAATCAAATAAAATCATCTCTTCTTTTCTCATCTTCTTAGCTGTAATTATTTCTCAAAAGTTTCTTTTCTGTAATGCCTTTTCCTGCAGTGTTTACCTTGTAAGATATTTTGAGAATTTTCTAAGGCTCAGTTGCTGAGTTTCAAAGATGAACTTGTTAGTACAGTATTACTGGAATCCAGAGCACTTTCTATATTCCAAATGTACCTTTCCCTTCTGAGCCAAGATACCAATACAGGCTTGCATTTAATCGAAACATGTACTCCTACTGTTTTTAATGTAATCTCAACATAGCTTCTCTCTGACTATACCGTTTTTTCCCCTAATCCTCCACTGTTAGGCTCTGTGTAAAAGAAAAGGAAAATCAATAATGATCCAGGAAAAAAAGAGGAACTGGTCAAGAATTATAGAGTAGTAACGTCATTTGGACAGCTCAGTTGGTATTTCACATTCAAGGCTGGCTGCGTAAAAACTGCATTTTACCTGTTGTACTACAAATCAACAAGAGATTAGAAAACAGAGAACAGTGTGTTGTTCAATTTAGCTTCCCTAGCTATCTTCGATGCACCTCTTTAACAAGCTACTGAAATTTACTGTTCTCTGAAAAATGCTATGAGCACTCAGGGGCCCCTACCTATGATTCTGAAATCTACCAAAATCTATGGGCCGACTTGCAAGCCATCTTCTTCAGAAATAACTGATGTCTATGTATGTCTATGTGTATTCAGAAACTGAGTTCTATAAGGATGGGAATAAGGATGGGAATTACGGGGATCCCTCAGATCCTATCCTGGATGCTACCAATCTTAATTGAAACCTGCAACTCGTCTTTCCAACCCTTGCATCCTTCTAAAGCAATAGTCAAGGAGATCACTGCAAAAGGGAAGACAGCTCAGCATCTTCTTTGATCAAATAAATGAGAACAGGCGGGGTTCTATTTCTACCAGCTTTCCTCACCATGGAGTTTTCCAGATTTGTTGAGGTGACAGCTCCCAGAATTGGCCTAGTTGACTGGGACTTGGGGGCATCATAATCCCAACTCATCTGAAGAATATCAAGTTGATGTTCTGAAACATCAAGCAATGAAGAACTGGGGAGGGAGTTGGATGCCCTCCAAATTCAGGTATATTGATCCTAGAAAAGCACAATGCAAAGCTGCTCACCAAAGGTGGAATCTTGAATGGAAATGGAGATGAGCAAATCATGTTCTACTCACACTTCCAAAACTGGAGATGATAAGGGAACACTCATCATAATTCAGACATCATCTGAATTCAGATAATTTGGTACTTCAAGAAGAAAGATGCTGTTGCTAAAGGAGAATATTCCCCATTCCAATAAGAAGGGCCCACATCCTTCCATAATTAATGAAGGCTGAAGAAACAGAGCAGAGAAGGACAAACTGATAACCTGCAAGGAGGATTTAGATGGGTTAGATGAAAGGGGCATGGACCTTGTTTGCATCCATCAATCTTCTAAGGGAACTGACCCTGTTAATGACAAAGTAGAATGACAGACCTAAAACATTAGCATATACGCCAATCTCAAAGCCTTCGGTAAAGTGTGATTTGGCACAAGTCTGAATTCTGATTTTTTCATTATCTTCTACAAGAAAAATCTGCCCTCTTGGGATACGATTCAACACATTTACTTTGTTGAAGAACTTAAATTCTCTCCAGAGAAAAGAGAAAACATGGAAGCTCTTGTTGAAGAGACATAGTTAAAAGTAGGTGTGAGGGGGACAGCATCAATTTCCACTCAGGACGACTGTGAGGAAGCAAGAATAGTAGTAAAAAAAAATTGTGCGGTGAGAGTTTGAAGTACTGTAGCCACTGTCTGTGTGCAGCCATACAAAACTGGAATTAGTCTGCCATAAAAGAACAGGCCTGCTCTTTAAGATGAGGGCAAAGTGCAATGAAGAAAGAAAGAAGTAGAACGACGGTGACCAGGCTAATAAGTAGTTTTGGATGACGAGCACCCAAGGGGCTTTGCACTGAAGGGAGAGGTGTTTCCATTCTGTATTTTATTCTCTGCAGAATTAGATGTACATCACAGCTGGAGACTGGTCTAGTCACTGATTCACCTGACCTCCAGGGAGCACTACGCCAAAGCATCGAGTGGAACAAAGCAAAAGAAGCTTTGGGTTGGATTGTTTCAAGCACCAAGAAACCTTTGAACCCAACATACTGCCACCACAGCCAAAAGCTTCGTGGGTGACTTTTCACAGCTCCATCATAGCCTCCTACAGGATGATGCTTTGTCAGGAGACTTCAGGATCAAGTGGGGGGAAAGGCCCTTGGATGGGTGTTGAACAAGTTGGCAGCTTCATGTTCCACGTCAAGCATCATTCAAATGGTAGGATGGCCACAATGTCTGAGCATGCCACCACTGTACTTGCCACCCAAGGAAAAGTTATGAGCCTTGATAGTCTTTCCAGCTGTATTTGGGGTGCGGTGGTGAGCTGAGCTGCAAATGGAAATTTGAAGGAAGGCTGCAAAAACCTTGGAAAGCTTGGCAGATATTCCCCATGGGATGAAATAGTCAAGCCAATTCAGTACCAAAGCCAGTGGCAAATTTATCTGGAAAAACTCATATTCAGGAAGCAGATCCTAGTCTGAGCATGTCTGGTTGCTACTTAGTCAATGCTTTGTGTAGAACAGGGTTCTCCAAAGCGGTCAATATCAACCCCCAAGGGTCAATGGGACTATCCATTGTTGTTGTGGTTGTTGCTGTTATTCACAGTACTATTAGTTAAAGTAGTATTTATTAAATTATTTTCATCTAATAAATATTTGGAGGTCGGTGAATAATCTGAAACTTCGTGAAGGGGTCAATGAGCTGAAGAGTTTGGGGACCCCTGGTGTAGAATTAAAAAGGAAGAAAACCTTTAAAGAACAAAAGGCAATAAATGAAGCAATGGATGGACACAGAGGATGCAAGGATAGAAAGTCATGGAGATGTCTAGTGAATGCTGTTGATGCAAACTGGTTTTAGATACTTCTTTTCCTTTTCTTTTAGCTCATGCCTTTAACTTCTTCGGCTTACTACTTTCTTACTCCTTTTCTGGGCTCTGCATAATGTTGTTTACCCCAAAGGGAACAGCATGATGTCCATACATGCATGCATTAAGAAAACCTTTCATGTCTGGATGCACAAGAATATTATTCAGAGACAAAGAGCATGTCTAGCTTTACTTTTTTGACTCAAAGCAGTATAGGATGTCTAAGGAAAACAGTTGCCAGCCTAGGAAGAATGTGGTTTGGGTTGTACTTAAACTGAAGCTAAATGAAAAAGGCCTAAAAGAACCTCTTCTACAGATGATAATGACGATGATGATTAAATTTGTTTGCCTCCCAATGACTCTGCAAAGTTCTGAATTAGTGATGCATCATGGGAGCTAACTGAACACTTCTGAATTCCCACTTTCAACCTACTCATTGGAGGCTGAGCAAAGCAGAATGAATAGATTGCCACGTGACAACATGTCATGTGGAGGGTCCCGCTGCATCATTCCCCCTCTTCAGCATTAGAAGTGTTAAAAGGATCCACAGAAATGGTATCCAAAATTATCCAATTATCTTCTCTGCAAAATTTATTTCTAATTGAAATAATATCAGTAAGAAATTAATTATTTACTGAGACCCATTGCTTCCCTGTCCAATAATTTTCAGGCAGATAACAGCAATTTTTAGACATTTTTCCAACTTTGCCTAGAATTAGCTTGCAGAGGAATAATGCTTTACACAAATATTTTTAGGGTATGGCACTTAATTATCACTTAACCATGGAACAATCTTTATTTCCACCCAGTCTCTAAAGAAAGTCATTTTGTCCAAAGAGCATCACCACTACCACCACTTAAAATCAAGAAAAGTTTTAGACACTTTAGAAAAAAAAATTAAACCTACACTACTTCATTTTTGCAATTAGACAATCAGACTCAGGTTTTTAAGGGTAATGACTGTAGAGCAGACATACCACAATCCAAAATTTTATCCACTTTCAGTGTTGGCATGGAGCTCCCATATAAACAGAATTTTCTGTACCAACTCTAGGCTTTGGAAGAGCTAGATGCACACAAAGACATTTTCAGTACTGAATAGAATGGAAGTTTCCTCTTGACTTACGGAAGTCAGGTAGTCCTCACTTAACAACAGCAATTGGGACTGGAATTTTCATTGCTAAGCAATGTGGTCGTTAAGTGCAATGTCACATGATTGCACCACTTAGTGATGGCAGTTCCAGCAGTCCACAGTTACCATCGTTAAGTGAATCACCATGGGTCATTAAGCAAGGACCTCACATGACCACAACTTCTGACTTCCTGCCAGCTTCCCCGTTGACTTTGCTTCGGGGGAGCTGGAAGGGAAGGTCGCAAATCGCGATCATGTGACCACAAGATGCTGTGATGGTCAGAAATCCGGGCCAGTTGCCAAGTGCCCAGATTGCAATCACATGACCACAGGGACACTGCGACAGCCAGAACTTTGAGGACCAATCGTAAGTACCACTTGTTCAGCACTGTTGCAAGTTGCTGAACACGTGGTCGTTAACCAAGGACCACATGTATACATTTCAACCACGCACAACATGTGAAGTTTTGAACAGAATACTGATTTGTTGCGATGATCATAAAAAGGGTAATCTATGGCAATACTTACTCTGGGAATGGGGGATGTCTGGGTACCCTTCTTTTGGCCACTGGTTTCAGGCGTCAGGTCTCGATGATCCAGCTGGAGGTGGCTCTCTAGCTCTTCAGCACTTTCAAATTTGACACTACACTCTGGACATCTCAGGCTACCGCAAGGTCTTTCACTAATGTCTGGAACAGCCAGGCCTAAGGACTGTCCATTGGTGCTCCGGGCCATGCAAGCAGCGCACAGACCATATGGTAGACCATTAACATCCAGTTTCACCAGGTCTTGCTTGTTTCTGAAGTCTTTCAAGCACAGAGCACACTTGTATAGTTTCTGCAAAGCCTGGCCGTTGGGCGATGACGTCGCAGAGTTCCCTACCAACTTTTGCATATGGAACGTTCCGTGGATTTTCAGCTCAAGAGTTGAGGTGACCGTCTGCATGCAGACCACGCAACGAAACCCAGTGAGGGAATTCCTAAGATCAGGGTGCATCTGGCAGTGCTCAATGAATTCCTCTTCGCTCTGCAGTGGCATTTTGCAGATCCGGCACGTGCCTGTATCTAAGCTCTTACTATGAGTTACTTTATGCTCCGTCAGGGTCAGGAGGGATGGGAAGCGCTCCCCACAAATGGGGCACATATAATGCTTTGCTGGGCCCCGATGGGTCTGCATGTGTTCCCGGAGGCCATTCTCTGAGAAAAAGGTCCTTGAGCAGATGTTACACTTGTGACTACCTTTGATGAACTCAGCTTTCTTCCTGGAACAGTCATCCTCCCCAGGTCGGATGTTATGATCCCGCAAACGATGGTTCTGCAGAAGGACTTCCATTGTATACGCTGCCCCACAGATATCACAGCCATACATGGGTTCAGAGGCATCAATGTCATCCTCACTAGCTTCATGGCTATTGGAAGTATCTGGGTTTTTTATCAACATGTTCTGGATATCTGCAGACTCAGCCTTCTTACTGGCTGGCGTCATGCCGTTAGCCGTACCATTCTCGGTGCCAGCATCGAAGACACAATGTTTCTCCCGCAAATGTTTTTCGAGCAGAATAATGGCATGGAAAGCTTTGCTGCAGAATTTGCAGTTGTATTTTTTGCTGTGGGTGGTGATGTGGCACTGCAGCTCCACCTCCGTGCTAAAGGTCTCCCCGCAAAAGATGCACTTGTGTGACTTTGCAGGGTTGCCCAAATGGCTGTGCTTCACGTGGATCTGGAGGTCCGCCTCCTTCCGAAAATCCCAGTTGCATGCTGTGCAGCGGTACATTTTTTTCTCATTGCTGTGTTTCACTGCCAAGTGCACCTGGATGGATACTTTGGAGTCGAAAACCTCTTGACACAGGGTGCAATGGTACAAGACGAACGTATGCATGTCTAGGAGATGCTTCTGCAGATCATCCACTGACGAAAATTGCTTGTCACAGCTCTCGCATACATAATGCGTCGAGGTCGTCATGTAGTGGACAGTGAGGTGCTGCAGTAGAGACTCTTGGGAATCAAAGTCTTCTTTGCACTGAGGACACGACTGCTTCCTTAACAGCAACTCTAGATGCAACTTCAAATGGGTCTGGAAACTTTCAAAGTTGGAGAACTTCAGCTCACATTGATTACATGGGTATTCACCATTTGAAACAGAATGGACACTGGCAGAAAGCCGTTGTCTTTTGGGGGAAGAAACTTCGACGTCAGAAGAAACTGGGCTCTGCTCACCTTTTGACTTTTTATTATGTGCCAGTGGAATGTTCTTGTGGTTTTCTTTAATATGTTTTGTTAGCTTGAGAATGGAGCCAAAAATGGGCGAGTTCGTGCAATATGGACAGGAATAGACTTCCATAAAAGACTGTGAAGGTTGAACAACAGGGGAATCCAACTTTGAGTTCCCAATGTTGCAGTGAGTTTGCTGGATATGCTCAGTCAGAGAAGCTTCTGTCAGAAAGCCCATGGAACACTGGTTGCAAAAGAAGGCATTATTACCATCTTGTGCTGTGGCTCCTGGCCCACAATGGGCAATGCGGATGTGCTCCTGCAGACTGTTGATATCGGCAAACATCTCTGGGCAATAGTTACAGTGGAAAGCAGAAATGTTGCTGAACTGCATCATAGGATACGCATGGTTTTTATGCACTTTCCGCACATGTTCGTTCAGGTTATATAAGGTAGGCATGGATTCAAGGCAAATCTGGCAGGTGTGGTTTTGCTGAGATTTATCTGTATGGATGGTCTTCAGATGGATCTCCAGAACAGCAAGGCTGTTAAAGTCGCGTTTGGTGCAATAAGGGCAGCTGTAGGCTACCTTTGACCAAGCCTGGCCTTCTTCCCTTTCCAGCGATCTCATTTTCTTTTGCCCCCTCAAGGGTTTCAAGGTCGAGTCAGGGGTGGAGCCCCGTTCTGCCGACGCGCTGGAATCTGGTGTGGCGCTGCTCATGGAGGCCACACTGCCCAAGACAGGGTCTGGGCTGACGCTGTGGTTGCTGGAATCAGGCTGTCGATGGCTATCTAAGTGGCAGTAGACTTCTTCCACCGAAGAGAACTGCTCAGGGCACATGGGACACTTGTGCTTTTTGTTGGCATGAGCCTGGTGGATATGGGCCAGGAGAGCGTTTTCATCCGCAAATACTTCCGGGCAATGGATGCACTGCAGGTCGGCCTTTTCCGACAGCTGCGGGTGGCGTGTCACGACGTGCTTCTCCAGCTCTTCAGTCTGGCTGAAGGTCTCCTCGCAGTAGTCACACATGAAGTCGTCCTTTTTGGCCTCCTTCTCGCTCTTGGCCAGGTGCTCCTTGTTCTTCTTGTGGGCCTGCATGTGGCTCTGCAGGGAGCTGGTGGAGGAGAAGCCTCGCTTGCAGACGGTACACTTGAAGGGCTTGCTAGAGCTGTGCGTCTTCAGGTGGATTTTGAGGTGGTCGCTGCGAGAGAAGGCCGCCTCACATTCGTGGCAGTGGTACTTCTTGTCCCCAGTGTGCAGCTTAATGTGACGGTCTCTGCTCCTCTTGTGCTTGAAGAGCCGGCTGCAGTAGGCACATTTGAAAGGTAGCTTGTCGCTGTGAATCTGCTCGTGCCTTTTAAGGTAGCTCAGGCGAATGAAGGACTTATCGCAAAACTGGCAGGGATACGGCAGGCCGGTCCCCCCTTCCTCCTCTCCGATGCCGAGATCACACCCATCTCCTATCATCTGAGTGGGTGATGCAACGTCTTTGCTGGAGGGAGATGAAGCTACCCAGGAGAGTTGTGGGTCGTCTTCGCCATCTGTAATGGGAAAGCAGAAAGGAGATTAAAAACAATTCCCAGTGCATCTGTGAAAATAGGGACAAAGCCGTTCCACAACACTATGGCCCTTCTGCTACTCCAGTAGAACGAGAGAGAGAGAGAGAGGAGGAGGAAAAAGAATATCTACCGCTGAAGAAAAACAAAATGAAAGAACCAACAGCACAAAGCCCTCTTGAATCTTAAAGGGATATTTGAGCAATAGAAAAAGAAAGGAACCCCACACACACAGAGACACAAATCGGTCTCTTTTTTTTAAAAAAAAAAAAAGAATATAAAAACAAATGTGCCAATTGCAGAACATCACAATTAATGCGAAGCAATTTCTCTTTCCTTCCCTTTCCCCCTTGCCCTTCCCAGTCCCCCAAGCAGGTTTAACACCTGTCTACTCGATTGCCAAGCAATAAACAGCGAGTCAAGAAAAGAGAAGGCAACACGGCTCAGAGCGGCACCAACATTTCTAAGAGCTGCTGCATTAAGTACTGGAACGCAAGCATTTTTTTCCGCAGATAGAAGTTGGAACAGATTTCAAATAATGTCGCCTGGAAATATCGTCTTGCTCCGAAACAAGAAAGGCTAACAATTAGAGAATGCAGTCAGACTCTCTCTCTCACACATACACACACACACCACAGACACACACCCACAGAGAATCACTTAATAGTAGTGCAACATAAACAAGATAGATTTTCCAAACACCTAAAACAATCCAGAAATTGATGGGCCAAAGCACAACGTGACAATATGTCCAATGGCTTTTCAGCCACCAATGAATGGCAAAGGGTTGCCCGGGGTTTTTTTTTTAAATAGGAGGGGCAACCTCTTCGTCAACGCACCTAACTTTAAAGGTGCTTCATCTCTGTGCTCAGAGGCAGTCCGACTGCAGTGCCAATCTCATGTCCTGTGTGTCTGCCAACTCTGCAGTGAGATGGCAGCGACTCCAGCGGTAGCCAGAGATGGCACGCATTTCCACAGCGTGGCGCCTGGGAATCTGTTGGGGGGAATTTGGCCATATTGTGGAATAAATGCAAGAACTGGAATGCTGACTTGATTTATCCAGGTTGGGTTTGCACGGATCTTTTCCCTTGCACAGGAAAAGAAAATGGGTTCAACTGAAATCAATCAAACATAAAGGACTGCGGACTCTACACAGCTGTATCTCCCCCTACCCCCAACCTCAATCACTGCAATTGCTTTACTCTTTCTCATTTCTCCATTGTTCACAAATGCACAAGAACGATACTGATCCTTCCTCAGCTCTCCCTGGTAGCTTCTGCTCTGAGGATCCACGTGTATGTTTGCGCTCAGCTGCTAGGGATCCATTTCATGGCTACCAAACTTCTTCAGGACTTCGTACGCTGCCCCTGGCCTGCTTGCTCCACAACAGGCTTCTATTAGGAGGCCCCCTACCTACAAAGAATGGACCCAAGACCTCTGACCTAGTGTTACAGCAGATGTGGACCTGGCCAGCCACTCTGACTAGAAGACATCAAGAGCTCCAAATTCAAAAGATTATTAAAACTAGATCTTTTGAATCAGAGCTTTCCAAACTTTTCATGTTGGTGACACACTTTTTAGACATGCATCATTTTGCGACACACTCTTACAGCAGGGCATCATTTCGCGACACACTCTTACAACAGGGCACAAGGCAGGCACTAGGACCTGCGTGGAATCACAGCAGGCTTGCAGGCAGCAAGGCACAAGGCAGGCACTAGGACCTGCGTGGAATCCTGGCAGGGCAGGTTTGGAGGCAGCCAGGTACAAGGCAGGCACTAGGATCTACGTGGAATCCTGGCAGGGCTCGGAGGCAGCAGCAACCATGACACACCCAGACATTGCAGCCGACACACTAATGTGTCCCGACACACAGTTTGGAAAGCTCTGTTTTGAATACTCTGAAACCCCTTTTAGCATTGCTAAATGCTTGCCCTCGATGGATGCTGATGGTCATTGATGGTATCTATGTAGTTACTCTTTGCTTCCCTACATGCTCTTCTTCCTCCCATGTGCTTCTCTAAGGACCAAACGTAAGAGAGCACTGGGAAGAAGCAACACCGTCCTTGCCACCACTGTGCCAGAACCAGACAGGGAAAGTAGAGAATGACTTCTGGAATTCTATGCAAGCCCTTAATAGCAGCTTTGATGCACTGGATTGTGTGTGGGGTTTTTTTCCTCCTGGGATTCTTTTCTCTGCAACCCCAGCCAGATTTGGCCCATTTTCTGAACACAATTTTTGTTTTGACAAACTGTCTCCCTATCCCAAATTTGGTCCAGTTCTGTCCTGTTTCCATCAAATTTAGACCAGTTATCCTGCTGAAGGAAAGACAGACAGAGCTCCTTTACATAATTTCTTTCCAATATTCCATTGTGCTGGAAAGGATAAAAAGTGTGGCCCCTCCCATGTCTTTCGGCAAACAGGCACCCAGAAATAAGCCCTATAGATTAATGGTAATGTATCATTTCCAACATCCTTAGATATCCAAGTAACATCTAGTGCTGTTTGTTCAGAACAGGCAGTGTTTCTCAACCTCAGCAACTTTAAGATGCGTGGACTTCAACTCCCAGAATTCCCCCTGGCTGGCTGGGGGAATTCTGGGAGTTGAAGTCCACACATCTTAAAGTTGCTGAGGTTGAGAAACACTGCCTTATAGCATCAAAAATGGGGTCATTTGAATTATCCACCACAGAAGTGAGAGAACTTGTAGCTCTCCAATGTTTATTTATTATTTAAATTTATCCCCGCCCATCTCCGGAATAGGGACTCTGGGCGGTTTACAGGATAATAATAGATTAAAATATATAGATTTTAATATATATATTAATATATAATAAAAAAATATAGATGTTGTTGGTACTGATTTCTCTACTCCCCTGTAGTGTGTTATCTGGATATTTTCAAGGCTTCTCCACCAGAAAGGCCAGCTCAGAGAGGTCCCAACTTACTGAGGTCCCAGTATCTCCAGGTAGAACTTGGGAAAGACATCTTTCTGAAGCCCTACAGATCCAGGACAATAAACAGGGTAGACAATTCTAAGTTTCTGACTCAGGTAATGTTCCAGAATAAAGCTTCAGCTACTTCCAAAATGGTTCTACTTGCTCATGAGTTCATCTTCTGCAAGGATGAGCTCATATCAATAAATTCGGCCCATCACATCCTATGAAACACTTAGGTAGAGATGTGTAAGAGCATTTCAAATGCAAGCTAGGGATGCTACTGGAGAGGCCAAAACAATGTTAAAACACTTCCAGTGAGATTGGCATAGTTGGTTTTGAAATTGAAAGGTTTAGTCTTCAAAACGTTTTACACCCCTCTGTCCTTGAGCAGCTCCTCTGACCAAGTTCCTTGCCTGCATGAGATTGGAACAGTGGGAGGACAGAACACAGCCTTCTCTGGAGTTGTATAGCAGCTCTATAAAACTCACACCAAGGAAGATGTAGCCAGATGACCCCCTTCTCCAATCTCCTACCCTCCCGTATTTACGGCTGAAATCGAATGTGCATTTTCCTAGGAGGAAGTCCCACTGAACACAGTGCAACCGACATTCAAGCCTGCATGCTTTGGACTGCACTGTGACAGTGAAGCTCTTCTCTGCATGACTGGCAAGCCATCATCATCTCAGCAGTATCAAAATAACTTTTACCGTAAAGCTGTATTACAGAGACAGCGTCTACCTCTTCGAGGGAAGCTCTTTTCATTTTCTTTATCCTACTCTGAAACATTTTGGTGTGGATCAGAGAATAACGGTGCACGCTCCCTGTGTATTTTTTACATTACTAATCAATCGCATGGAATTATATATGAAAAGATTTGCACAATAATCCATTATTTGTTTGGGTCAGGCGAAGACTTTCCTTCCACTTTGGATATTGGTGACGGGCAGAGTTTGAACCTGTCCTACTGCAATTTGCTATTTTTCCCCCCACTCTGCTAATTTTGAGCATAACATTTCAGTGTCCATTAGAATACTACGCCTTTTCTTTTCTTTTTCCCCATCAATTTCTTATTGTAAACCGATCTGGGCATGGGTCTATCAAAAAGCAGCATCAACCTATTTTCGGTTTTTCAAAAAATGAACATAAACCAGATAAGACGATGTGCCTGGAAGAGGATGTCTCTTGCGTGCGCGCTCTGTCCACCCTGCCACAGAAGAAATCTGGCATGCGTTTAAGAGGAAATATCTCCTTTTTTTTTTTTACTTGCCTAATTTATCGCCTCATGCCCAGTGGTGCTGCTTGGGCCTACGATCATGACTTGCACAGATGAGGAATTGAACCTAACTCTGCCAATTGTAAATCAATGAGAGGGGCCATAATGAGCAACTTTCCAAATCTTGCCCTGGACAGGCTCTGTCAGCTATTGTCACAGGAGGCCTCCCTCCCCGAGCCAGGAAGGGGGAGATGCTTCTCCACCCACCTACCCCAAGGACTTGAATTAATAGGCTCTTCTGGCTGGAAAGATTCAGCTGGCTGCCTGCTTGCTCCCTCGATTAAATTCAGCGAGGAAGGACCAGCAAACCACTGCACAGACTTATTCCCACCTCATGCCAGCTGGGGTCCTCTGGGGAAATGCAAGCTGCTGCTGCTGCTGCTGCTGCTGTGGGGGTGGGGGTGGAGAGGGTCAGAGGGCTTTAAACTAGAGCAACAAAAACGGCAAGTTGCTCTTACGGCATTTTCTTAGTTTCAAAATGCCTCTGGCAACCCCCCAATATGATTAAAAATGAGTGTCGGCCCTTCGTGATAGTCCAGGCAGGAAACCAAAACCACGAGTGCTAACGCTACCTTTATTGTAAGGTTACAATATCTGAATCTTGCACGTCTGAAAGCACTTTCCCCCTCCCCTGCCTTTACTTTCCAGAGAACTAGGGAGGGTCCCTTCTGAGACGCTTTCTCCACCCCCATTCCTTCTCTGGGCTGAGATACCTCTTGTCCGACTGTTGCCCTGGCTGCGGCTCTTCCTCCTGTCTCCCACGGTTACTCTCACAGCCCGTTACGAAGCGCCATTCAATCAGTCCAGGGTTCAAAGCGCAACGTTGCAAAACAGCGGAGCCTGATAGGACCAAGGTTGTGGAGAATTGGCATTTAAGTACCAAGGCTGAAGCCAGTGCAGGTCAGTGAAGCTGCAGAATATACCCATATAGTCTGCCACTCATTCAGAGCATGGATTGCCAAGGAGATCAAGGAGACTCTCTCCTTCCAGCAGTGTCATGAATGGGAAATATGCAGCCCTCCAGATGTTGTTTCAACTCCAACATCAATCAGCCCTCTCTATTGGCCATGCTGGTGGAAGTTCTAAGCGACATCTGAGAACCATACGTTGTGGTCTGGTCTACTTTTAATCTAGGACATTGATCTAGGCCAGCCTTCTCCAACCTAGAAACATGGAAGCGTGTGTGACTGAGCTACGCATGGAAGTTCAGCTACAGGTAGTCCTCATTTTAGCTACTGCCTTGTTTAGCGACCGTTCGCAGTTACAATGGTGATGAAAAAGTGACTTTACAACCAATCCTCACATTTACAACCTTCGCAGGTCTGTAAAGCAAAGGAAAGATGGAGTAAAATCATAAGCACAGTCGCAGTTTCACTTAGTGACTGCTTCGCTTAATAACCAAGTTGCCGTCCCAACTGTGGTCGCTAAATGAGGATTACCTGTATCACCTTAGATGATAGGAACAGAGTTAGTCCTGGGAAAGAAAAACATCCTTAATAGAGGCCAGGTGAAATAAGTCAGGTTCCTCTGCTAGATGATCCCTATCTCTATTATAAAGGGTAGAATTTCACTCAACGTTTGGAGAAACACCTTGAAGGTAAGTATGGAAATATTTTCCAAGGGAGAAAGGGACTCTTTCTCACAGAAGGTCTCCGGGTCACATTTGGAGAGTAATCTGCTGGGAATCCCCTATCCCAAGTCTGGGGATGGTTTAAATTACGAGGTCATCTTGACTTAGACGGCAGGTTAACGGTTAAGGCGTTAGTCTGGGACTGGGGACACTGAGGTATAAATCCCAGAGGTGTTGGGAGATGGGCAGCATATAAATTATTATTATTATTATTATTATTATTATTATTATTAATATTATTATTCCACTAACAGCCAAAAATCTCAAGAGATGGTTTGGGGCCAGTCATTCAGTCTCGGTCCAAGTTACCTCACAGCGTAGCTGCTGTGAGGATAAAATGAAGACAGCAATCCTGAAGAAAAGGTGGGATATAGATGATGATGATGATGATGATGATGATGATGATGATGACGACAACAACAACAACAACGACAATGACGACCACAATGATGATGTGGAAATCGAGAGCTTTTTAAAGCCCTCTGGTCCTAAGCATGAGCAAAAGGCTTCGGAAAATATCACAAGAGCACTTGGGAAAAATTCATAGCGGGGAAGAAAAAAACAACAACAAACCGGATCAATAATAATTCTATCCTAATGCAATCACCATAACTTAGCAGGATAAGAAAAAAAATCTTTTCTAAAAAGGAGATTAAAATCATTAAAAAGGGCTAATTCTACAGAAAGAGACTGCTTGGAAATAGGAGAATCATGTCTTCACGGAAAGCTTGTCATCGGGACCGGAAAAGTATCCAGGAAAATTTGGAAAAGGGGTAGGAAGGAAGAAGATTCAATAAAAGTTTAATTAGAAGGGGGAAGATGCTAAGCAACCTGTGGAAGCCTGGTTGACGAGAGATGTGCAGGTCACGGTGCGTCCACGAACACAGTCAATAATCAATCACTAAGCAGTGTAGTCATTTAGCAGCTTAATGTTCAGTGCATTTTACAAGGCTACCTGCATTCATCTTAATCATGAAAGAGCTAATTGCAGACACGACGCACCCAAATAAACACGTTTCTTCCTCTAATAACAACAATTTTCTTCAAACCGTCACATAAATCATACACGTGCCTCATTTATCTTTCAGACTGACCTCAGTTCCACCAAAATAAATAAAAATAAATAAAAGTAACCAAGAGACAATGAAGATGAGAAAGATATTACTGAAACATCACTTAGCTATAGTACATTTGGGGGTATACTTTACTAAATTGATCGATTCGTTTACAACATTCATGTGCTGCCCAGTTCTACAGAGGTCTCCATTCCAATAAAAATCCAAAATAAAACATAACGCCATAAAAGTCAAAGGCAGGAAGAAATGCATCCACAAAAGGAAAACGGCAACCGTAGAATTAAGGCACAGATCTTAAAGCAGACAAGCCTAGAACAAATTCATAAATTTCAGGACTTCTTCACCTGATGTTGAAACCACAAATCTGGAACCCAAAAGCAGAAAAAAATGGAATCCAAATAGCGGGTATAGCACTAGTAACGCTACCCCAGTGGTTAATTTTTTTAGATCATGGGGGTCCAAAGCAGAGTCAGCAGTTGCAACTTGGTCCCGTTAGATGGCATTCTGGAGGGAGATGACCCTGTTTGATCTAATTGGACAAGTGAATGAATATGGGAGAAGATGCTGCCACTAGATTTTTTGGGAATCCCAACTTCCAGAATTCCATAGACTTCCTGGGTGTGGAAGAGTACAGATAGTTCTCATTTAACAACCATTCCTTTAGTGATGATTTGGACTTACAATGGTGCTGAAAAAAGCAAATTACGACCAGTCCTCACACTTACAACCATTGCAACATCCCCGCAGTCACATGATCACAGTTTTGGTGCTTGGCAACTGGTTCGCATTTACGACCATCACAGAGTCCTGCGGTCAACCTTCCCAGCTGGCTTCCAGCAAGCAAAATCAATGGGGAAACGTGTGATTTGCTTAACAAACATGTGGTTTGCTTAATGACCGCAGTGATTCGCTTAACGACCACCGCAAAAAAAGGTCATAAAATTGCATCAGATTTGCTTAATGACCGCTTTGCTTAGCAACTGAAATTACGGTCCCAATTGTGGTCGTTAAGTGAGATCTACCTGTATCTCTTTTAAAGTTAAATGCTCCCCAGATGTCGTTTCCATATGCATGCCTCCTTAGGAAAAAAAAAAGGTCAGAGACCCGCTTTTAGTCAAGTGCATTTTTAAAGCCTACTGGTTTATTTACTGATGCAACCTTCCAGTGCATAATCTTGTCTAGGCATCTTAGGAAAGACCATTCAAATCAGGAAGCCCTTTCACAGAATATACATAAAGCCTCCTAATCATTACCTATATCCTAGATTACAATCTTATATATATTTCCTTGGGGCAAACCCCCTTGAACCCCAGCTGGCTTGCATCCGACGAATGCATTGAACTGCACTGTCAATCAAGTCACCAACTCACTGATTAAACTTTGAAGCCCTTGGGTAAAGAGATAAATACTTTAAATCAAAATCTGTGTGGAATTCGGCCCTTTCACTGCCCCCCCCCCCAATCAATTTCATTTAGCAAGCTGCACCATACTCTGCAATAAAGGATGAGAAGGGGGGCGGAGCAGAAAAAGTTTTATGTGAGATTCAGGAATAAACTGAATGTTTTCAGGATTGGATCACTGTTTTCCTGTACTCCCTCTGGAACAGAAGAGACAGTATATTGTTCTGTGCATCATGGGTTTGGGACTGCAAACAGCTGCACCCTAATTACATGTAAAGTGTACCAAAACATTTCCTTTTATCACAGACTGTAAATCTGTTAGCATCTGTCTCTCCTTTGTTTCTTCCACAAGATACAAGCTTGTTTCTACATTTTTCTCACCTGTAGCGGTGATTAAAATTCATTATAAATGAAAGGAGTGAACACTAAAACAAGTTCCTCTGTGTACAGTTCTAAACTCAAATTAGAAACAGCTGTTTGCTAATTCATGCAGTGATGTTTTGCCGTGCTCTGTGAATCAATAATAGCTCAGCCAATTCCTATGGAAATTTTTAGAATTATCTGTGTGTTTTTTATACATACAGTATATATATTTACAGTATGTCTGTATGTATCAGTGGTTGCGCAACAGAGGGCTCTGGTGTGTTTTGGCAAAACAAACCAAAACTTAGCTGCTAACCTTACCAGCACAGCACGGAAAATGATGTGCGGTTCTGGCTTATCACAAAGAAACTACCACACTTTTTTTTTAACACTCTGTACATGTGTCATCCCTACTAGGTAGACCAAACTAGGAAATCAACTCTACGGGAAGGCTAAAAATACTTTTATTGAGATTGGCTACAATAACTGAATCTTGCAAGTCTGATTGCGCTGTCCCTCCGCCTCCTCCTTCTACTTCAGTGAATTAGGGTGGTTTCTGAGCTGCTTCTGAATGTTATCTTGTCTCTCTGGACTTAAAAGAATGTTTCAGCCCCTTTGGCCTAGATAATGGTTCCTGCATGTCTCCATCAAGGTCATTTTCTTCTCTCTCTACAACAGAGCTTTCCAAACTGTGTGTCGCGACACAAAAGTGTGTCGCCACACACAGTCTGGTGTGTTGCCACACAACCCGGAAGCGCTGATCATCATCATCAGCGCTTCCGGGTTTTCCCGCGGCGACACACCAACGGCAGCATGCAAAAACCCGAAAGCGGCAGCAGCGCTTCCGGGTTTTTGCGCGCTGCCGCAACGGCGGCACTTCCGGGTTTTCCCGCGGTGACACACCAACGGCGGTTGGTGTGTCGCCACGGGAAAACTTTGGAAAGCCCTGCTCTACAACATGTGTGAATGTGTGTGACAGAAAGAGAGAGGAACTGGGGGGGAAGAAGAGAAAAAGGGAGAGGAGGAGAGAATGGTAGCAGCACCTAGCTAACTTTAGCTGATTTCCCAAAAGTTAAGCAAGGTCAGTGGATGGGAGACCACTGGTAAATCCAGAAATGAGGGTTAGACTGGATACTCAAAAGAAGATTCTGGCAGAAGCCATTTCCATACTACTGCTAAAATATTACATATTTTCAACTCGAATAAGACTTTTCCTTTTTAGTTCAAAATATATGGAGGGCACTGGGCTGCCCTAGGTCAGCCCCAAGCATCGAACACTCTGGAGATACGTATGGCAGATTTGTCACAATCTCTGATAACACATTAATGGGGGAGAGGGAGCAGGCAACAATTGTTAAGATTTCCCTTGCTCCAAATCTCTAGTTCAACAGAAACTTAAAAAGCAACCTGGCAAACACTCCTAGAATTCTGGGAGTTGAAGTCCACACATGTTAAAGTTGCTAAGTTTGAAAAACACTGCTCTAGGGCATGCTGGGCCCAGAAAGAAGTAAGTAAGTAAGTAAGTAAATAAGTAAGTAAGTAAGTACGTAAGTACGTAAGTACGTAAGTACGTAAGTTAGTCTGTCTGTCTGTCTGTCTGTCTGTCTGTCTGTCTGTCTGTCTGTCTATCTATCTATCTATCTATCTATCTATCTATCTATCTATCTATCTATCAAACTTATATCCCGCCCATCTCCCTCCCAAGGAGGGACCCTAGGCGGTTCACAATAAAATAGTTTAAAATCAATAAAAAACCATAAATAAGATCAGTAATCATAAAATACATAGTTACAATCAGATCCAAACAATGGTAGATCTTATCCCAAGAGCTGGCCGGGCTGGACAAGAGAAATCTAAGAAACCAGCCAACCCCAAGACTGGCTATTCCCCACCCCACCCCAAGCATGATGACACAACCAGGCCTTTAGGTTTTTTCTAAAGTCCAGGAGAGAGGGGGCCGATCTTATTTCAGGGGGGAGAAAGTTAGGTCTTCCTAGGAATATCTCTGCCAAGGGCCACACATCCTTAGTCATTTCCGAACTCCAAAAGTCAGAAATGGGTTCATTTACATCAGGGATGGGGACTGTGGCTCTCCCAGAAGAAGAGGCTGATCTGGGGAATGTGGCCCCTCACAAAACACCCACCTCTTTGTTCTAAGTCCCTCTTAATTTGTTTCTTGAAAGCCCGCTTTTTCCTGTTGTAAAAATAACAACTGAAAAGGGGCTAAGTTCAGGCAACTGAGCGTGGGGGCTCTCAGTGACCCTGTGGTATCCCCTAGGAGGCCCTCAACCCTTCTAGGAATCTTCATCCTTTTTCTCCAAACAGGTGAACACACTTTCAAACAAAGCCCTGGATTGCAGCCATCCACCATTTTTATTTCCTATTTCCATAGGCATTTTTATTGCTGATGGAACCTGCCTGGGGCTCACAGACATTCGTGGAAAGAAAATGAGGCTGGAAGATGGTAGTTTGCTTTGCAACAGGCCAGTTTTCTGCCGCGGCTGCTGCTGATGATGGTGAGGATGATGGTGATGATGATGATGATGATGATGATGATGATGATGATGATGATGATGAAATAATAAAGGTAAGGCAGAAGCTTGGCTAAAAAGTGCTTAAAAAGATGCCTACAGGGTCATTGGTGCTGATGGACACCAAAATATTGGGCTAGGTGGTCAATAGGAGCTATAATAAAGTAAGTTCTTACATTCCTAATTTTCAGTCTGTTAAAAAAATGTAGCTATTGCTAGAATACCTACTTTGCGTGTATAAAGTCTAGCTTGAATCAAAATTTCAACTCTTTTGTACTGATCACCCTGGAGGTGACTTTAAATGGGCAGAACCCAAATTTGTTCCTGATCAACCCTGAACAGAAAGAGCAGGTTCTACAAAACATTGAGGAAGGAAAAGAAGTATAGATGTTGTGATCCTGAAATATAAAAAACCAGGGACCGTTTGCTTATTGAGAAGTCCAGACTGAGAATGGATAAGTGGATCAATCCTCTTTTTTACTTTTTAGAAAAAAGAACTGTCACTTTTCATGAGAAACTACTTGGAAGGAAAAGTCAACCCAAAATCGCCGAGACTTGTTTAAAAGACCCGCTTTCTTCTTAAAATCCGAGCCAGCCTCGTACAAGGCGCATGGTACTGGAGGCCTTGCATGTTTAACAGTGATGACCAAGCCTCCCGCAATCTGACAGCACATCTCACGCTGCACAACAAAACACTTTGTGGAAGAGATAACTTCCTTTCTTTGAAGAGATCTCCAGCTTCTGTGATGGAGTGAACCAATAATAAATTGCAAGAGTTCTCTGACAAGCCATTTCCCCCCTTTTCTCTTTTCAAAGATGGAGCTCAAGTGACAAGTGCAATCTTTCTTGAGATGATGTTACATCCTTGTTATAATACAGCTGAAATCGGTGTGACAACAATTCCCAGCTGAAGCAAGGTTATTCATAGCTGTTTCTTGCTTAGAAGGGAGGCAGGAGTCCTAGACTCACCTCAACGTCTGTCACTCAGAGCAAGGGAACTGGTCAGGAGACACCTTAATTGCCTTATAGATACTCGTGCATGACAGAAGCAAGTATTTTCAGCTGTGGAATTCCTGGATCTGTTATTATTATTGTCATTTTTTATTAAATTTATATGCCACCCAACTCCCAGCAGCTCTGGGCAGTTTACAAATGGCTTAAAATATGAACACGACCATAAAAACAAGAAGAAACACAAATGGGTAGAGATGGCAGAATAACAAACTGGGTAGGAACAAAAGAAAACAAGATTTCAAATCATTTTACAAGAGCCTATGTGCAGTTGGCAATTCCACAGGACCATCAAGTGGCCAGAAGGACAGCACAGAAGGGGCAAATGTTTTGTTTTTCAGAATTTCAGCTTCAATTTCTCCTGTCTGTAGGTTTTAACACATGGAATGCTCAGGAAAACCTTGGGATGCCTCAGAAATTTGTGTGGCTGTCCTATAGCGGATTTGCTGTCGGTATCATGACATCATTGCAGTGATATCACTGGTGTCATGACATCATCGTGCTTGCTTTGCAGTCCCCAATTGGCTACATCTATTAGCCTCCATGGAAAAAGCGGAGAGAACTGGTCCATAGAATTGCCGAGAATCAGACATAATTGAACAGACAGCATCATCATCATCATTAGCCAGCAAGCATAATGTTAAAAGAGGGGAAGAGAATAGTCAATCAGGGCTACAAATAGCAGCAGAACTTAATTGCAAACCTCCACAGCATTTTGGAAATTGACAACATGATGGAAATTATTAATTTACTTATTATAGCAATTAGGGAACCAGCAAAAAAAAAAAAGAATCTTAGGATTGGGATGATTATTCACAGAGCAAATTTTTAAAAATCCAGTTTCCTTGAAGACATTTGACACTGTATTATCCTTTTGCTCGTCCCACTAAAAGCCACAGAATCATGCATGCAAATCATTTCATGTATACAGATTGCAGCATTCTAGATCATAGTTTCTGGTGTGTCTTTTGCAGATTATAAACTCAGTGATTAAACAAACATGGTTAGGAAATACTATAACTTGAATGTCATTAATGATTTCTGGCTTCTTTCTGTTTCTTTTCTTTAGCTAGTGTTGATCATGGATCAAATTTGTTATCAACATTTCCTAACTTTTCTAACACACCCCACAGAGCTAGAAACTTTAAAAAAAAATCAGAATGGGGACAGTAACTGCACTGTCTTACCACAGGAGACATCTCTTTCCACAATGTACATTTTTCCTCAAAATAATGCCAAGGGATGTAATTGTGTATCTTCTACAAGTTAATTTACTCTCACTTACTGCATCTAATGGATTAGTCCAATAATGGATAAGCTTTTTGGGTAGACGTGGGAAAGGGGAAGATGACCCAAATTTTCACAAGCATTTTTAGCACTCCAAGATGACAGCAAAGGATCTACTTAGTGGTCTATTCCTGGGAAACTATACTTAAGCCATCTGGCTAGCAAGCTGCTTCAATTTAAAACATCTCCTCCACAATTATAAAGAGAATAAAAGGTGCCCACTGAAATGCCGCCTTATAAAAATACATTAAAAAGGTATGTTGGAGGGAGGGAGAGTGTAACGCGAGCTCTGAAAGCTTTTGTGCAGAAAATGGGGAAAAATCTATACAAAAGGAGTCACAAAACTTCTCTGCTCCTCCTCTGTATGTAAGTTCACTCCCTGATTACATTTTGTGAAAGTACACCTTGATGATAAAAAGCTGCAAAAAGCAACTTAAAAGCGTAATTTTCTTTACAGGCATTTCAGTTCAACATTCTTCCTAAGGGGATCAAAGCAGAAAATTAAACAACACATACAACACACATTTCCAGTGTATGGCTGGGCTAACTTAGAGAACAACCTTTAAACAACTGTCTTAATTTATTCCCCTTGGAGAAGCAAAAGTTGCTTCTGTCATGAAAGTATTGCATTAAGGCACGTGACGCCATAAATTTAAGGTTACGGAGAACTTCAAAAGACGGTATTTTACCTGACTGCAAAAACAGGTTCCAAGAAGTAAAGATCTACATACATCTACATATGAGGTTTCAGAGCACCCACCTATAGTACGCATCTTTCAGCCCTCTCTTACACCAATATATGAGCATTAATTAATTGGGGCAAAAATATCTAGATGGTCTCCTTTTCTCTTTCTCGTCCTCATCTCTCCACCATTACGGAATAAGATATGCTCGATACTGTACAGTTTTGCGTCCAACTTTGCAGCCATCAAACACACCTTAGTTGTAAAAGCAGAGTGTGTTTTTGTAAAACCAAAAAAGATAGGATAGGTAAAACCTGGATTATAATACAGGTGAAAAGGATCTTGAAATTGTTATCCACAACTTAGTATGAATCAATAATGTAACATGGCTACAAAAAAAGTCAATGGAAATACAATTTCAAAATCCTTGTAAGTGATAGATTCACCCTATCCTGCATTAGTCAGACCCTACCTTAGATACCATGACCAGTTGTAGGCATCACAATAAGAAGAATTTAGAAAAAATGAATTGGTCCAGGAAAGAGCAACAAAGATGATCAGAGAATTGGACACTACATTCTATGAAGACAGCTTGAAGAACCTGACATGTTTAGATTGGAGACTACAGGATGAAAATATCAGCACTCTTCAAGACCCTGAAGGGAGGTCAGGAAGAAGAGTACAACTGGTTTTCTACCATTCCAGATTGCAGGACACAGAATTGTGGACTTACAGTAAGCTGCAGGATAGTGAAGAGTTTGGTTGAATGTTGGGAAAAATTCCCCATGAAGGGGGCAGGAGATGGCAACGAGGATGGCAGCTGAAATGGTACAGTCTGCTTTGAGCCCAAATTGTCTTCTCTTTCCATTGCCACACATTACAGCATACAGCCTGTTCCACCATTCTTCGCCTTTGAGCAAATTACAATTAGCTGCTGTAATCAGTCCTTAATGGTTTAATTCTCCCGAGTCACAGCAAAGTAAAGGAAAATCACACAAGAGGAATATTGGGGACAATGTCAGCTTATCCCAAAACAAAGGCCCTTGCTTAATAGCAATCCTTTAAAATCCCGTCAAGGTTGGACTAATATGCAGAGGAAATGGAGCAGCCTTCCATCCCTGCGTTGTACTTAGGCATGTCACAAGGAACACTGTTATTCTTCTGACTGATAATCCGAAATATTTACAGGGCTTCTTTAAAAACAAAAATGGCACAAAGGGAGTCTTTTCAAAAACAGCTGCCAGCTCCAGAGCATCTAACATTCTTTCTGTCATCTATCATAGCCGCTCTTGGGTGCTTGGCTTTTTTTTACACCAACTTGTTCATCTGTAAAACTGGCATCTTCTATATCAGCCTGCCCCACTTAGATGCCCTCCAGAAATGTCGGGACTATGGCTCCCAGAATGCCCAGACAGGATGGCTGCAACTGTGCCAGTTAGGCATTATTGGAGATCTAGTCCCCTCACTAAGTGGAGGGCACTTTGTTGGGAAAAGCATGTATATATATCTACGTACTACTAAAACTCTCGTGTCTGTCTGTTTGTAACCTTCAATTGGGCAAAACGGTGCATCATAGGGCAACAATTTTTGAACCAAGGTACCTCAAATGAGCTAACTTACAGAATGCGTCCAAAACCCGGGACCCATTACTCCTGTGGGATTGAAATTTGGCAAAGTTGTGGCCTTCTTCCAAGTTAACTTCAGTGGTCCAAAATTATAGGGGAAAAAAATTATAGACTGCCATAAGGAGAGCAGCAAGGAGAAGATCTGGGGGCTGAAATCTCTTTTTTGTCCCTTAAAAAGCTAAATGCTTTTCATCCTAAAACCTTGTCTTGGAACCATAAAGTACATTGTAAGATTCCAAGAAGTGAGAAAAAACCCCAGAATCACTACATTCCACCCTGCATACTAATCCAAGAAGTATTAATTTGGGCCAGTTTGTTTAAAACCACCAGCCCAACAAAATTCTCAAACATCTCTCAGAAACCAAAGCAGGCAAGGGAAAAGACAATCAGCCTTTCTTTTTTAGGTTGTTTACGGATGAAGTCAAGCAGCTGGGTTAAATTATTACTACAATAAAGCAGAAGAAAGAGGCAGGAAGAAGAGAAGATTCAAAAAGAAACGTAAGGGCAGCATCATTAAAGCTCATCAAAACTGCATTAGAGAACACCTGATAATATACTCCAAGCATTAATGATCTTTAGACCGTGCCTCGTTAATCTAGATGTTGTCATACGAATACACTCAAACTGAAATTTCCTATTCATATGGACGTCTTGGAAAATGGACCTCTGCAAGAATGTTCTCGGGCAATTCTCAAAGCAATAAATGCTTGCTTGCTTTTGTACCAGTGCCCCAGATGGGCAAGACTGGACATCGGACCAGGAATACTGGAGAAAATGCAAATCTGAAACTGTGTATTCTACTTCCACTCACAGCCATTCCTGGTGCCTCTCTTCTTTTTCAGTGAAGTTTCTTTTACTAATATCTATGCTTTTACAAAATTAACCAATTCATAGGTAGTGCATTTACTTCAGATATACATGAAGCAGTTCATCTATCCAAATAAGAATTTCCGCTCTGAGATTAGATGGGAAGCTCCTATCTCAAGGGACAAATCGAATTATCAGTGTCTCCACTTACGTCCTCTTTCTGACATCAAGTTTCTCCTATGTAGAAAAGGTCAACATTTGTGGTGGACCCCACCAGCATACCTGCAAATGCTGCTGGTTTGGATCATGAGGAGGTCAAGAAGACTTTAAACCACAGGCTCTTTTCTCAAGACTCTGTGCCAGCTGCAGAATGCAATTGCTTTATCCCAGCAAAAGGAATAGCTACTTTAGGGTGTTGCCAACAGGTGCCCCGTGTGCACCCACACAAGTTCCAAACACATTTTGCCCTCTGAATTTCTGGACAGCCTTAATATATATACTAAGGTTGCACTGTTCCCCAATGCTCTACAGAAATATCCAAACATGCCATTAAAACAGATTAAAATTATTAATAGTGGAGAGAGGCAGCCCAGGAAATTTCAAGCAGCCTTTCTCAAGCCTTCTTCCTTTTTTGCCATGAATATCATCATCATCATCACCACATTATTATTATTATTATTTCTCTCTGCCCATACAGTGCCACATTAAAAAAAAAAACCCACCAGAATTAAGTTTTGCTGTTTCCAAGACAGATGCGTCATCATCACAGAACTCAAGTCACATGGCCAGCTTCACGTGTAATGCCAAGTCATCAATCCTGGTCAATTTCTCACTATGGCTGGGTGGATACTGGACCCTTAGTCCAAAGCAACGCCCCAGACATTATGGCTCAGCATGCTGCATAAACCCAGCTCCCGGATCATAGAAATGGAGATGGTCTCACAGTTGATCTCTCCCAGGTTTCTACCAACTCATAGGAATGTTCCTATAAGTAACTTAATTTTATAACTTCCGGAATGACTTCTGAGAACTGTAGCTCCCAATATTTCCAGAGATCCCAAGTTCAAGAAGACTGGCCTAACCCAACCTTGCCTGAGGCTGAAGATCCAGAGTATTCTCATCCAATGCATCCCAGTATCTGCCTGAAAGCTTCCAGAGAGGTGCTACCTATCCACAAAACACTTGTACATTTCTGAGTATATACAGGCAAACCAAAGGTGGGAGTTCCTTAAAAAAAGATTGTGTTAAATTTTACTATGGTTCCCAAGGAGGAATAAGTCATTTCGGTAGCAAAATATCTTTCTCAAATCACCGTATGAAGGAAGCATGAGCAGCCTTGCCCAACCTGGATAGCCTCCAGTTGTATGGATTTTAAATCCCAGAATTCTGAGTAATGGCCATGCTGTCCTGGGAATTTTAGGAGTTCAAGTTCACACATCTGTATGGTGCTAAGTAACCTAAGTAAAGTCTGGAATTTGACTCCTGCTGATGACCTCTACCTCTACCTCTACCTCTACCTCTACCTCTCTCTACCTCTACCTCTACCTCTACCTCCACCTCCACTTCCTCCTTCGAGTCAGTCTTGACTCCTGGCAACTGCCTGAACTAGTCCCTACAGTTTTCTTGGCAAGATTTCAGATCAGAAGTGGTTTGCTGTTGCCTTCTTCTTAGGGCTGAGTGTGTGTGACTGGCCCAAGGTCACCCAGCTGGCTTTGTGCCTAAGGCGGGACTAGAACTCACGGTCTCCTGGTTTCTAGCCTGGTGTCTTAACCACTACACCAAACTAGGTCTCCTGCTGACTTCATGGAGATATTTATATGGTTTTCTTGGCAACAATATGGAAGTGGTTTGTCACTGCCTTCTTCTTGAGTTAACTTCTCAACTTTTCAATCTAGCTGACAGCCTTGGGATTCCCTGGAAATCTCCTTCCAAATACTAACTATGCCCAACCCTGCTCAGCTTCCAAGAAGTAAGCACGCTGTTACATCCCAGATGTCCTTCAGACAGCATGGCTAATTTGGATTTAGAGCCCAATGGACCAAAAAGTTGTTGGACCACCAAACCCCATCAGAGAGAACACACATCAGCCATCTCACTTCCAAAGCATTCTCACTGAAAGGTGGGGTATACATCCAAGCCAACAAATCCCAACCACAACATTTCCTGGGTTGACCTAGGGTAACATATTACCCCCATCTGGAGTTTTAAGGAAATTAGGTTGGTCAAAGGCAACATTTTGCTGCCCTGTTTCTTCAAAATTAAATGACAGAGAGCAAAAGGTTGTAGTAATGCCGAGAAGCAGCCTCATTTCCACAAAATCTTGCCTTTATGAACCAAACGTTCCTGGTTTTCATAGACAAAACCATCCATTATTTGTATGCACTCACTTTGATGATAATTGCAACTCACCTGACACTTGTGTTGGAAAGTAATTTCACCAACAAGGACACTGATAAATATTCAACAGGATCGGATTAAATTATTCTATTTAGCTTGAAGTGACTTGCCATGAAAAGTGTTTCAAAATATTTGCACAGGGAGAAATAAGAGGGGATGAGAAAGTGGTGGATAGGAGAAAGGAAAGCCCCCTGCTGAAGCAATGCCGGGAACGGAGCATACCTTTATTTCGGTATGGGATCATCTGCGTGTCTGCATGTGCGGGTGACGACTATTTCCAAGTTGTGTGAGAAAATGCCATAGATGCAAAAATTCTGATCCCACATTACAAAATAATTACATGATAATTACAGGCGCATTAAGTTGTCTACCCCCCGAGTACAGCTTCTGCACCCAACCGCTAACTGAGGCAGCCCCGGAATCTTTCAGCTTATTAAAGAGAATTCCAGCATTGAGCAAAAGCTCCAAGTGAAGCAGATGTCGATTCTCATACTCCTCTGATTTCTAATTAAGGAAGGAAGGAGCCCCTTTCTTCCCAGTCCCAATTATGCTTGGGCATTAGCCCTGCAAACAAAACTTTTTTCACTGATTAAGTTGTTTCCTACAAGTGTGACCAAAATGGTGATGCTATGGGCTGGACATTTTCATTAATAGAATCCAAATCCTTTTTTTAAAAAAAAAGTCTCCCTCTACAATTGAACTCTAAATAATACACTTAAAATGCAAACATTTCTATGAGTAAGTGTCCAGAAAAGGGATTCAGGAACCCCTTCACTTTCTTTGCCTAACCAATGGCGTGTTGCAGATCGGAACTAGAAGTTTTAGGGCAAGTTGTCTGTGGCTTACCAACATGGAACTTGTAGCCCCTCCCCCATAAAGAATAGTCAAATTAAAATTAAAATAATTGAGCTTGATAAATGAGAACAGCTAAGATCTATAAGTATGCTGAAACCTTACCATATTCTGGTGTTCTCACCCATGACCACTGAAACCTCTTAAGAATTGATAGCTCAGCTACGTAGTCATCTAATCAAACCACCGTGGAAGGTGTGTCTCAGCCACAAACCTGATTATTGACACTGTTACACCACAATTCAGCACTGCTGCTGCTAATATGTCAGACTACACGGATCACAGTTAGGCAGACGTGGAATTCCAATGACTTATAATTTTCAAAGAATACTAAATTAGTTGCTAGTGAGGGAAAGAATGGTTTTAGACAGCATGTTGATTTCCATGGAGAAATGGTGCAGAGGAGAATCATTAACCAGAGACAGCCCAAGAAACCAGCTATTCCCATTATTCTGCACAGCGCCAGCACCTCTTGGGATTATGGCCACCCATCACGTATGGAGTGATTGGCCATAGCAGTCAGCCATGCTGGAGTGCCGTAGACCTTCTGATGCACGAAGTGGCTGCAGTGGTTAAGATGCCCATTCAATTGGGTGCAGACTTGGTCCTGATACAGGTTGATTCTGCCTAATGATATGGCCAGCTCTGGATTCAACCTCTCATCTTCCACAGTCCCAAACCAGGTTCCTTCCCAACAGCTGCTGCTGGTGAGAGATTGTGGGGGGGCTTGGAAAGGAAGGGAAGGGAAAGTAGAAATCAACAATCAAGAGACACAGGGTGAGTCAGCTGACAACCTATCTCATAAATGGCACCTTAGTCCAGGTGGAAAGAAATCTGGGAAGAAGCATTTCAAATCATTCAAAGATACTCTGCCTTGATGAACTCACTATAAATGATGGTAGAACATTCTTCCTCCAGTTTCCAAGATTCCTACCGCTTTCAAGTTTTACTCTAGAGCAGTGTTTCTCAACCTTGGCAACTTTAAGATGCCTGGACTTCAATTCCCAGAATTCCCCAGCCAGCATGAAAGAAGTTAGGTCCTCCTAGGAATATCTCTGTCAAGGACCCCACATCCTTAGTCCTTTCCAAACTGAGAAAGTCAAACATGGGTTCCTTTATATTAGGGATGGGGACTGTGGCTCTCCCAGAAGAAGAGGCTGATCTGGGGAATGTGGCACCTCACAAAACACCCACCTCTTTGTTCTAAGTCCCTCTTAATTTGTTTCTTGAAAGCCCTCATTTTCCTGTTGTAAAATAACAACTGAAAAGGGGCTAAGATCAGGCAATTGAGCGTGGGGGCTCTCAGTAATGCATAGCAGAAAGTATACAGATCTCTGGCTAAATACTGTGTGGGAAGTGAGAGCCTACCCATTTGATTGGTCTCTTGGAAGGCAGAAGAACAGGGTTGCAGGAAACTGTGAGGGTTGAGAGCTTTGATCAATAATTGAAACAAATATGAATCTTTATCTTAACGGCAGGTGAAAGATTACCAAATCCCTTTACAACAATGAGGCTCCACGTTATCTAGCAAATGGTACAGATGCTCGGAAGAAAAGGGAAGCTGGAAAAAAATGTGCAACTGTTACTAGCAACATTGGCTCACTGTGAACTCTTGTAGCTCCACAGCACTGGCTTTGGGAAAGAAATGGAAAAGTGGGACCATAGAAAGGCATGCTAGGTAGACATGTACCACATTTAAATGGGGAATCCTTCAAAAGAGGGTGAGGAATAGAAGAATGCACGTGTCGGTGTTTACGCAGACTGAAGGCAGTTATAAAACCCAATGAAACCAACCCTGGTCTGAAAAGCCACAAAGTAGTTACTTCAAAGGAGGAAGGTGGTAGAAGCTCTCAAGGGGCATTTGAAAGAAGAGGGCAAAACCAGAGCTAGAAAAATGTCTGGAAACCAAGAAACACCCAAAGGAAGAGAATTGGGCAGGGCAGAAAGGCAACTTGAAAGAAATCCATGATGAAGGAAGGGGGAGAGAGAGAGATGAAGAACCCACACCTAAGATCACCCAACCTTAAGGTGCAAACCTGTAGAAATCTGCTGTAGACATGTTCCATAATTCCATCTGTTTTGGAAAGCTCACATTACCTTCATCACCACCAGGGGCCACAGTGTCTGTCAGCTATAGCCATTCCTGGACAAGGATTGCTTAACTACAGTGAGTCACACTGATGACCTTGCCTCTTAATGATTATTATGAGGAGCTGCCCTTATACTTGAGCTGAAAACTTCCGCTTGTGCAAAATGTAGCAGCGAGGGATATTTATCTGGTGCACTTAGCAACTGTCCCATTGCCAGACTGACAAACAATTGGTTTTGGCATTAATTCACATGGCACCTTTCTGCAAGTCACTCCCACCACAATCCCTGTTCGACTTCTGAAATTCTTCCAGTCTTCAAGTAGAGGAGAACCTGAAGAATTTGGGGTGGTTTCTCCTGGTGGTAATTCTTGGACTGACTCCGGTTTTCCCCCTGGCACACCTTTATATTGTACTCAAAAGAGTCTTAGAAGCAAGCGTGGGGAATCTGACACTCAAAACAACAGGTGTACTATCTTGGCCTTGATCAGAATTGTCCCCTTTTGAATCTAGGGGTTCTTGGCACCCTATTTTCAATGCCAAACCTTTGGTCCTCAATCACTGCAAATGAATGCTGTGTTCAAAGTGCAGATCTGTTTTCTGCAAACACCCCCCACCCCCAGCCACTGCCCAACGTACTGCCATTTTTAACACACCAAAACTGGGGGGGGGAAAGATGTCTATTGTTATCAAGGGCCACTTCAAGGGGATGTAGCCAAGGAAGACTGGAAATGAACTACCTCCACAATCTTCCTGGGGAAATGGATGTGGAAAAGACTGCCTTGGAACCCCGTCCTCAGACAACAGCCTGTGCCCTCCCAACTGGAAGAGAAGGGGACCCTTCTGGACAGAAATCTAGGCAAACACCACCTGCCCTCACCCAGGGGGGGTGGGATCCCTTGACAGCCCCATGCAAAATGGGGGAGCTCTGCCAGAAGGGACGAAATTTATGCCCATCTCTTGGGGATGAAAAGAACAGAAGTCTACACTCCGTTTGTGCAGAAGGAGAAACCGACAGCGCAGGCTGATGTGAAGCATGACAACCGACAAAGATGTTGCTTTCTAACTCCAAGACAGGAATCCTTCCCCTTTCACTCCAACCCCCAAATTTGACTATGCTTCAGCATAATTTTACATATACCAAACGAGAGACAGGCACACAAGCCTAAAGAGAGAGAGCGAGAGAGAGAGACGCCCATTCTAGCACGAAGAACAACGACCCACAGAGAACGAAATGGCACTTTGTGGCTTCAGGATTGGAGCATCCCTCCTTTCGCCCCTTTAATTTTTTACTAATGGCCTTCCCATCGCTATCTAACCTACCTGGGTTCACATTTCCTCCAGTGACCACCTGCAGCTGATTCCTTATAAGTTTATTAACATACCCTCATAAACAGCCTTCCTATGTTCCCACTGCGCCTGCCAAGTGAAGCTAGGCAGAATGAACGTCGCTGTTCTTTTCCAGCACATTGGCTCTCTCATGTGGGAACAATTAAGGCAAAAATCCCTCCAGCCTGCAGTAGTGACAAACCCCACCATATATAATTTTAAAAATATCCCCAATCCTTTAGAGGGGGGAGAGAGGTGGCCGGCAGCCCCCTCCAACAGGCCACAACAGAATGGAAACACGCTGCAGCCCTGCTGGATCTCAGATGCTCAAGTTTTGTCTTCATCCTTGTCTTTTTTTCCCCCCATGTAAATGTGGGCCTTCCTATTTCCATACGTGTGTGGTCACATAAGAAAGACACATTACCCACCATGGTTAATATTATCTCTCTCCCTTCCTCTCCTCCCATCTTTATTTCGGAATGGAAGGGCGCCATTTTTCACATCAAAGGGGCTGCTGAAGAAGGAAAAGGAGAAGAAGGGGGAAAAAAGGAAAGGACAATGGAAACCGCTAGCTGACACAACTCAGATCAAAGGAGCAGGCACAGAAAATGAGGAACTCGGGGGTCCTTTAATTACTGTCCACATCCTTCAAGTCATGTGGCGAAAAAGAGGGAGGGCAGTGGGGAAGGAAAAAAGTTTTGAAGCCACGGGGCTTTGTTTGCTGTGGGGCTCCTGTATCTCCAGTTCCCCCCACCCGCTCCAAAGGGGCTGTGGTTTATTTTAATTTGTATTATTAAAGCAAATAGGAAAATGCTGCTGCTTCTAAAACCTCCTCCCTTACGCCAGGAAGAAGGAGACGGCAGTATGAACAGAAGGGCAGCAAAAGACAGAGTGGGAGCAATACACCCATGATGGAAACTGTCCATCCACAGCAATTGCCCGGAACTATTTCAGAAAGATTCCTCCAGGCGGTGCCTCGGGAACATCTTCTGGAAGGAGAAATCTGGCTACCTGAGGCTATTCTTTATTTCCAGGCCTCCCTGGTTTCAGAGAGAGAGAAAGGGGGGGGGAAAAACACCCTCAAATTCACATAGGACATAACTCCATGGGCAGCACATCAAAATTGCAACTGGCTGTTGATGCTCAGCAGTCAGAAAAAAGGATTGTTCTGGGATAGAGCTAAGTAGACGCTTTATTAAACTTCAAACATCTATTATTCTCCCCAACCTGAACTCTTCTCTTGCAGACTTTTAAAACAAAGACCCTAGAAATGATTTGCTCTGCTAAATATACTTGGAGGGGGGGGGATTAAAAAGTTAAACCGAGCCACAGTAGTCTTACTACAAAACCAGAGTTTTTTCAACTTCAAAACGTTGAGTGGCCTGCAGCTTGAAAGATTCTGCTTAAAAATGTGATCGTGCAAAATGCTAAGGCCAACTATCAGCCCACTATATAATGAAGTCTGGTTTTCATGGGCGGGGGGGGGGGGGGAGTCACACAGAAAGACACACTTAATGGAGACATCCAGAGAGAAACAAACGATATAAAGGGAATCATGATAAAACTGGGTAAGGAAAAAAAATACTTGGGCACAGAGAGAATCTTCTAGCTGTGCTCCTGTCCTCTGAAGATGCCAGCCACAGCTACTGGCGAAACGTTAGGAACCAAAACTGCCAGAACACGGCCACACAGCCCGGAAAACCCACAACGACCATCGGACTCCGGCCGTGAAAGCCTTCGACTATACACAGAAAAAAAAATAGTTATTTCACCATGCCTTAAAGAAGAAGAAAGGAAGGCTGCTGAAAACACCAGAAGACCAACCCACCAGTATGATGTAGTGGTGGTTTGGTCTTCTGGTCTTGGAGGAAAAACTGGAAGAAGAGCTACACATACCTTCTTGAGCTTCAAGAGGGATAGAAATCCAATTAATAATAATTGGATTTATTTGGTTTTAGCTTTTTGCCTGTTGTTATCTGAACCCATCTTGTGCTTTCTTAGTGATGCCCCACCCAAGCTGTTAAACTCCCTTCCACATTAATTGAAATTAAGAGATTTTCATTCAAGGTTTCCAAACTGACCATTTATTTGGATATTTCTTCAGTGCCCCTTTCTCCAGAGACTAATTTGTTTTTGTGATTCAGAACTCTTTCCAAATTAAGCACATCTGCACATTTGATTTCACCAACGTATGTTATTTTTACTTTCAAAATCCATAGCAGTGTTTCTCAACCTTGACAACTTTAAGATGTGTGGACTTCAACTCCTAGAATTCCCCAGCCACCATGTTTACACACCATTCAAAAAAGACAACAAAAAGCTAAGAAGGAAACAAAAAGACCAGGACACATCCCCTCCAGCAGCCAACACCCAAATAAGTAGGGATTAACACCAGACAAACAATCAAACAGAAAACAATACCCAAATCAAGGAACTACCAAGGAGAAACCACACCCCCACCAACACTGGTTGGGCAAGCTACTGTATATAAACAGAGAGCAAACCCCACACTCACTAGCATTGAGGGTGTTACCTAGTCGGGTCATGAAACGTCTGCAAGCAAACAACCAAGCTCAGAGAGCACCAAGGACTCCACAATTCAACCCTGAGCTACAGATACTCTCTTCTATTGGAAACGTGTGTGTTGCTTTTTATTTCCAAGCAAATTTAAGAGGCAAAATAGAGTGAGCCCAGTACAGTTGTCTCTTCCCTCCTGCCATTCAATTGTGATGGGATTACAATGCCATTCATTCTCAACTCATATAGTCAAGCTAAGTGTGGTAAAAGTACCATCCAAAGTGCCTAGAGGATGCTATATCAGAAAAGATTCAGGACGGACCAAGGCAAGTACTTCACAAAGAGCAGACTTAAATATGGGATTCGCCATCTGGATTCATAAACCATACTACGCCATAATGTGACTTATTTGTTTTTGACTCATCGTGATGCATGAACCCAAACATGTTTTATAAACCATGTTTTATGGTTTAGTATTATGTGCAAATCTTGGTCAATGAAGCATGGTGAAAGCTAGTTTTGGGCAGAAACATGATCCTGCATTTTTCTGCTGCCTGTTCTCTTTCAATTTGATGGAAGAGTGTTTGCCTTCAAAATTTACTACAAAGGAGAAAAGAAATTTGGTGAAATTCTCATGGTTGGAATATGGTGTTCCTACATTTGTTTACTGATGCGGTGGGCAAGGTGTGTGCATGAATGTCCTGTCTTTTACTATACTGTAACCGAGAGCTTTCCAAACTGTGTGTCGCGACACGTTAGTGTGTCGGCTGCACTGTCTGGGTGTGTCGCGGCTGCTGCTGCCTCTGAGCCCTACCAGGATTCTGCACAGGTCCTAGTGCCTGCCTTGTGCCTTGCTGCCTCCAAACCTGCTGTGATTCCACACAGGTCCTAGTGCCTGCCTTGCTGCCTCCAAACCTGCCCTGCCAGGATTCCGTGCAGGTCCCAGTGCCTGCCTTGTGCCCTGCTGCCTCCAAACCTGCCCTGCCAGGATTCCGTGCAGGTCCCAGTGCCTGCCTTGTGCCTTGCTGCCTCCAAACCTGCCCTGCCAGGATTCCATGCAGGTCCCAGTGCCTGCCTTGTGTCTGGCTGCCTCCAAACCTGCCCTGCCAGGATTCCGCGCAGGTCCTAGTGCCTGCCTTGTGCCCGGCTGCTTCCAAACCTGCCCTGCCAGGATTCCGTGCAGGTCCCAGTGCCTGCCTTGTGCCTTGCTGCCTCCAAACCTGCCCTGCCAGGATTCCGTGCAGGTCCCAGTGCCTGCCTTGTGTCTGGCTGCCTCCAAACCTGCCCTGCCAGGATTCCGCGCAGGTCCTAGTGCCTGCCTTGTGCCCGGCTGCCTCCAAACCTGCCCTGCCAGGATTCCGCGCAGGTCCTAGTGCCTGCCTTGTGCCCGGCTGCCTCCAAACCTGCCCTGCCAGGATTCCGCACAGGTCCTAGTGACTGCCTTGTGCCCTGCTGTAAGAGTGTGTCGCGAAATGATGCATGTCTAAAAAGTGTGTCACCAACATGAAAAGTTTGGAAAGCTCTGCTGTAACCTCTCCAACAGTCTGCCACCTCCCTTGCTCCCCACGCATGAATTAAATTCCAACCGAAGATGCCATGAAGGAACTCCTTCCATGAACGTTTTGGCCATGGACCCTTCAGAGAGATGGAAAGATGTGTAACAGCAACTGCCACCTCCAACAATCAACCTGGACTGACCAAACCCCAACAGAATTTCAAAAGAAATTCTCTCAAGCAACCTTGGTAGAAAAACAGCCACCTCTTTCACGAGCGTAATGTTTCTGAGAAACGGCAAAGCCGATTTTGGCACAGCATTGGTAGTAAAACAAACTAACTTAAGATTGCTTAAAAATGATGCTCCGTGGAGGCTAAGGTTACTGATAATGGTTAAAGAGGAGCCTCAAGACTGGGAGCCTTCTATCTGAGTTTGCCACTTCAAAAGGCCTGTTGGTTGCCCCCCTATTGGCCACTGTTGGGCTCCTATGGGACACTAGATAGGCCTTCAGTCCGGTTCAATGGGGTTGAACAAAGGATGTGTTTGCATGCCAAGCTGAACTTTGCTTAACTTAAGGTAACTAACTTCTGGGTTCACATGACACACCCAGCCCGAAAACCGTGGGCTGGGCTTGCATAATACATTAGGCTAAATGTGGTTGCCCAGGTGCTTGTCTTATGAACGCAGCCGATGCAAAGCGATGCGATTCAGTTCAAAGAGTGTACAGAAAGAGGCTCAACCTCTTACCTTTTATAATGAGCTCCTTAACTACTGAGTTTCCCAAACCTGCTCGAGTAAGACCTGGAAGAATCAGAGATAAAACCTGGAAGAATCAGAGTCTGCAGATTTCTATACTGAACTTTCCAACTCTCCCCCCTTTCTCCAGCCCAATAAGAGCATATTCTGGTTTTTATCAACGTAACACCATGGGGGGGGGGGGGGGGTCCTAAACTTTCTTCTCCTGCACTCTCTTGCCTGTAAACGGTGTTCATATTCTCATGCAAAAGAGGAGGACTGCTGTCTAGACCATTTATCTTTCTGCTCTGTGGCTATTATTATTATTTATTTAATTTATTCCCCGCCCATCTCCCATACAAGGAACTCTGGGCGGGTTACAATAATTAAGACTTAAAAATTTAAAATATTTAAAACCATACAGAGTAGAAAATGTATAAAAATAAATCCAAATATAAAATAAAATAGAATAGAATAGAATCCAAGATGGATTGGAGAGCGTAGCACAGGTCTTATTGCTACGGGGCTAGGAGGTGCTTCCACCAAGCCACTCTAATCAGAGAAACAGCAAGAGGAGATGCTTTACCCTCAAGTAGCACTGTTTCAGTCAAAATCGGAAATGATGATCCACACGCCAAGGTTGTTTTCAGGTGGCTTTATTTTGCAGGAACCAATGGGTCCAACTGTGGACCTCCTATCTTACTGTGTTTTTGTTTTGCCTCCCCGAAACTTAATCAGTGTGTGTGTGTGTGTGTGTGCCTTCGAGTCAGTGTTGACTCCTGCTGACTGCCTGAACAAGTCCCTGCAGTTTTCTTGGCAAGGGTTTTCAGAAGTGGTTTGCCATTGCCTCCTTCCTAGGGCTGAGAGGGAGTGACTGGCCCAAGGTCACCCAGCTGGCTCTGTGCCTAAACCAGGACTAGAACTCTCAGTCTCCTGGTTTGCTACTGGCTCCTTCCTAGGGCTGAGAGACAGGGACTGGCCCAAGGTCACCCAACCGGCTTTCATGCCTAAGGCAGGACTAGAACTCTCAGTCTCCTGGTTTGCTACTGGCTCCTTCCTAGGGCTGAGAGAGGGGGACTGGCCCAAGGTCACCCAGCTGGCTCTGTGCCCAAGGCAGGACTAGAACTCACGGTCTCCTGGTTTGCCATTGCCTCCTTCCTAGGGCTGAGAGGGAGTGACTGGCCCAAGGTCACCCAGCTGGCTCTGTGCCTAAACCAGGACTAGAACTCACAGTCTCCAGGTTTCTAGCCTGGTGCCTTAACCACTAGACCAAACTGGCTCTCTTAATCAATGTAGCCATACCCAAACAAACTTATCCATACCAATTCATCTCTTAAAACCTACTCTTCGTCCTTTCTCTGTATCTCCTTCAACTCAGTGCACTCTTGTTGCAAGCTTACCACAAAGAAGTTCTAGCACACCTTTCCCCAAACTGAACATCCTCTAGAAATGTGGACTTCAGATCTCAGAATGCCTGAGCCAGGCCGGCCATTGCCTGCAGCTGGCTGGAGAAAGCGGGCTCCCTCATCTTAATTCCCTAGAGAAAATCTGTGACCTTTTCCTTGTTGCTGGACTCCATTATTCCTCCACCATCAATGTCACAGATCACAGATGTCTCACCCTTCTCCTAGCACGCGTGCTTAGGTTACGACCCAATGTAAGATAAATTAATGTGGGAAGGGCCTTCCTTTATACTGTATTGCCAGCACATATAGACAGGATTCATTTTACTAATTTTTCCTGGTTAACATGAAGCATAACTCCATCTAGACCAGTGTTCCTCAACCTTGGCAACTTGAAGACGTGTGGACTTCAACTCCCAGAATTCCCCAGCCAGCACTGATCAAGACCCATCCAACGGAAGCAAAACAAAACCCAACAGTGCAGTTGCCTCTCTCTATCCTCCTGGTTTCTCTTTCAGAAAAGATAAGAAAACAACAATCAGATTACGGTGATCCTCGATCCTCCCTCTGAAGCGCGATTCTTTTTTTTCAACCCGAAGGAAGCATCCGGACAGGGGCAGGAGGAGAAAGGGGGAAATTCTGTTTGTTTGCTTCTTTAATCGTCTTTTTTCCCCCCTTTTTGCCCCGAAGAGGCTTGTGCTTATTATCTGCAAGAGCAGCTTAGGCACATTGCAACTTGAGCTCCTAGGATACTTTGCTATGGAAAATCAGGAGAGGGGAAAGGGGGGGGGGAGACAAAAATTAATTGTGAGGAGGAGGAAAAGGGGGAGGGGGAGGCAGAGGGAGAAATACCCAAGGCCTGGCTGTGCTACTTTGATTCAATCCATTACCTTTATCTTCAACAACAGCTCTGCCCCCCCACACACACCCAACCCAGTTGTGTTTAACTTTCTTGGCCCGTTGTGTTATCCTGTCAGATTTCTGGGGGAGAAAGCAAACCGCTGCATTTTCCTTGCCGGGGTCTTATCAGGCGCTCCCAGCCAAGGCTAGGCCAGCTCGGCAATCGGAGCGCCTGGCGCTCCCTCCGCTTTATCTCCTCGCGCAGACCTCAGCCTGGCACGCAGGAGGCCGAGCGGCTGCTCTTGGGGGTCCCTGGGAACCAGGCGTGGAAACGGTGCCGCGCAACTCCCACGCTCCGCTGGGAATTCATTAGCCAGGCAGGGCGCTCCCGCGAGCGAGGCAAAGGGCAGGCTGATGCCGGCGACGTCCCCTCCGCCAGGCAACGCAACCCTCCATCGGAGAATGTGAAAAGGGCGGCGAAGCACCCAGCCACAACATGGAGATGAATCCAGCACGGGTTGATTCCACGGAAACTTTGCAGAGCCCGCCAGAGACCTGCGCTGCTCCCACCGTTTTCTGGGATAGGATCCTTTTTGCAAAATGCTTCCCCCGTCGGGGCTCAGAGAGGACGGGGACCAACCAAAATCCTTGGGCCCTCACCTCTGGACATTTTTACATAGTTTTTGGATGGGGTAGCCGGCCCCAAACACGATCGCATCTTCTGCCAAGGAAATAACAGGCACTTAGCTAGTCAGCTATTAGCGTTACAAAGGAAAATATGCAGGCACCCCAGGGAGATGGGGGAGACGGCGCTGACGTCAGGGGGTAATTGGGTGTCTGGGAGAAACTGCCAACGGCTGGCCGAACTCTCCAGGGGCCCTGCAAAGCCTGAATTGCAACTCTAATAAAGGAAAGTCAATTTGAAAAAAGGAGTCCGGCTGCGGAGCAGGCTAACGGCAATCCAAAATATCTCCCTGCGCACCCAGACATGCGCACCCAGCTTTACACAGACCAAAAAAGCAGCAGCCACAAGCTTTTGCACATCTGCTTTGGAACTAAAGTGGTTTCTAGTTTTTCCTATATATATATATATATACACACATATTTTTCCCCTCCTTCCTCCTTGCCCTCCCTCCGTCCCGGTACCACATGGATTTTTTATGTCGTACCGTATGTTCCCAATCTATTTTTATAAACCAGAATTCAGGGTTTGAAAAGGGAAAAAGGAAAATGTATTTTTTAATTACCGTGATGCTAAATTGCAGGGGTTTAAATCATCTTACCCCCCCTCCCCTCGAAGCCATTAGCAGTTGCCTGGAAACATTCTGTTTGTTTGTTTTGGCAAACCCCTAAATAACTTTTTAAACAATTCATTTTAAAAAGAAAAGAAAAACAAACAGGAGATAAAAAGGAACCAGCGTTTTCAATGTACCTGACCAATTTTTTTTTTAATGCTTTTTCAGAATTTGAGGCAGACGCAGGAGTGGAACTGCAGGAAACTGACTGTTGATCTGCCCTAAAGTCATTCACCTGGTTCTCACAACCCACTACGCTATAAACTATGGTTTACAAATGACAATGCCTGGATTCAAACAATATGCTTAACCCAAACCCAACAGACAACGCTGTGGTCTTAGGCAAGCCAAACCTCTGAAGGCACTGAGGCAAGATGTTAGTCTGGGTTTGCTATGTGGATAAAAAGATATTTACATGGCCTGGATTTTGATTGTTGTGTTTTTGTCCTCTGTTCCCCACCCAGAGTTCCATTGGCTAGATGGGTAGCTCTATCAATTTGTTTCCTAAATAAATAAATGGTGCACCATGACGGTGTGATGCCAACTCTCGTCCTTCCTTGCTTGCATGCGCCAAATGATGGGGTCTGTGCCATGATGTCACAATGCACATGTCATTGTTTCGCCGTCATGGTTAGGAACAGACACCTATCTGGCAAACTAGCCACTCAGAGCCACTGTATTGAGATAGGTGGCTGTAGAAATCCTTGAAATCAATCAACAAAGTGTTTACTCAACCGCCTGTCATCGGTGCAGAAACAGCTCTGACCTACATTACAGAACTACGATAAGCATTTTTGCAGTACATATGAATTCAGCTGGGGACATTCAGGAGATCTTTACATCATTTCCCGTTTGGGGGAGATGGGCGGTCATATACAGTTAGATAGATAGATAGATAGATAGATAGATAGATAGATAGATAGATAGATAGATAGATAGATAGATAGATAGATAAGCAAGGTTCATTTTCAGAGATTTTTGCAAGGAAAAAATGTATGTGTGTGTTTTAAAGAAAGAATCCCTAAGCTGGGGTGAGAACTGGTGGCCCTCAAGAGGTCACTGAACTAAACTTCCCAGTCATCATAGCTGGTGTTGCTGGGACTAGTTTAAAATCATCTGGAAGGCTGTTCTCTCTCCACTCCTATGCTAAACTAAAAGAGAGAAAAGATGTACATTTTTGCACATTTCTTGAATCCAGAATTGCCAAAATGAGTCTATTGTTAAAATAGAGATTAAAAAGCATAACCGCTGTCCGGATTACTTAGTTGAAGTTTCCCAAGAAAAGAGATTTACAAATCAATGCCTAATCTCTTATTGAAGGAAGCATGTTCTCCTTCCCATCTGTTCTGACACCCAGAAGAACAGAAGGCTTTCAGAAGCAGCCAACTAAGAGAGGGCTATCTGGAGGATTTTAAACCAACCGTGGTTTGCTTCACTATAGTTTACCGAATACACCACAAATGACTGGGCTTAGCCACAAACAAGGAATCAACATTATGCCTTAGTGTGCTATGTGGACCTGACTGCAAGCCATCAGGCGTCACTCACCTTCCTCCTGTCCTGTCTTGAGGGCAGGGGAAAGTTAAGCCCAGGGGTTGGGGTTCAGGTGACAAACTATCCTAAAATGGAAGTGGATGCTTTTGAACTCCTCACAGACCCACCAGGGGAGGAAAGGAGAGAGGAGACATTGACCAGCTGAAGACTCACGTTAATCTTTTTGGCAGACCTTCTAAACGAGGGAAGACATCCTTGAATTGCAGAGAAGCCCGAGAAGGCCCTTCTTGTGACTTTACTATAGGCCACATGGGTTCACCCTGATCCAAGATTTGCCACAGGACAACATTGCTTATTTTGGAATGTGTAGAATCCCCACCTTCAAAAAACCAACTTGCATAAAATGAATTATTTCTTCCTATCAAGGAATATTTGGAGATGATAGAAATCAGGAAGTGAATTAGGTGGTCTAATATACAGAAATGTTCACCATGCAGCTTAATCATGCAATGTGACACTTCGGGGCTGGAGTGGCAAGAGATTGGCCTAATGTTATTTCAATCCAATTCAAACCAGCTTTCGTGGCTGCTGTACAGTCTTCCCTCACTTCTAATCTTCAAGAGCAAGTAACCCAGGAAGATGATCAGAGAGCTCACTGATAAAACAGCTGGCTAATCCGCAGAAGAACCCAAGTTCAACCTCCAGCATCTTCAGCCATAAACTAACCAAACCCATTAGCCAGCCCATGTGACTTGCAAATTCAGAAAATTGAGTTAATTGAAAGAGCAACGGTTAAATTAACCATAGATAAATGTGTTGTGGAAACGTAGCCAGTATAAGCAATACAAAGCTTGATGGCTGACTTGGTATTAAAGGTGCTAATGGTTTAATGTCGTGTTGGGCAAAGAAATTCTCCAGTACTTTTCTTTTTCTTTCATCTCTTGTCCAATCTGATGGGGGGGAAAATGGCTTTCAAAGGAGACAAGAACTTCCATGAACTTCTCACAGGTGGAATATGGTGCATTTATTTGTAAGATGTCCAATGGGTGGGTGCAAATGTCTTCTCCTTCCCTGCACCATCAGATCTTCAGCAACTGTCCTGACTTTGAGTGCAGGAAACACGCTGAGACTTGGTGTACAGGCTCTAGTGTTTTATTGTTGTACTCTGCTAGACAGAATCCAGCTAAACTAAAATGAACTAGTAATGCTCAGAGAAAGGTCCCCAGAAATCAGGGCGGGGCCTTCTTTAGCCTCTTGGGAGGAAAGCAAAGCGATTCAGTACTGCGCATGCGTTTATCCCCCTGGAGGGAGCCCCCTCCTTCTTCACCAGTTATCTCCCTGACACCAACTTACACCCTCCCTGGCTTCTCCCACATCCAGCAAGACTCAAGGGAAGAGATCAGGAGGAAAACCCTGCCAGAAGATTGTTTGGGTCGTGGAGCCACCACCACCAAGATAGAGCCCTGCCCAGGAGAACCTACAATTCTTCTTCCTTTATGGGCATTCAGAGAAATGATCCACCCAATTGTTCTACCCAGCAATATAGTGAAAATCTTCAAAAGGCTATTTGTGCTCAACTGTAATCTGACTCCTATGGTAGTATTTGCTGCCTTGGGACAGGGGAAAACATTGTTCAAATCCCTGTTCAGCCATGCAGGTTCACCCCAGCTGGTCAGTGCTCCCAACCAAAACCCATTTAATATGTGAGGACAAAATGAAGTCACACCCACATGCCCATCTCTTACAAAAGGGAGGGACAGAGAGATGCAGGGTGTGATTGAGACTGTATTTCTATACCCCCCAACCATGTTTGTTCTGTTAAGTGACTCACCCAAAAGCACCAGAGAACAAGTGCAGTTGGAACTAAACAAATTCGATTCCCCAGTAACTTAAGCAGGATTGCGTCTCTGTTTCCTCACCTTTTTCTGCCTTCTTTCTACTCCTCCAGGTGGCTGCGAGAAGGGAGGCGAAAAGAAAAGAAAAGAAAAGAAAAGAAAAGAAAAGAAAAGAAAAGAAAAGAAAAGAAAAGAAAAGAAAAGAAAAAAGAACTTCAAGATGCCCTATTTTTGCAAACTCAGAAAATTGGATTATTTCGTTTAGCCCCTGATGTTATTTTGGGCTAAAACCAGCAGCAGCAGTCTTTATTGCGGTCATTAACCAGCACAAGGAATTTAGTATTCAAATATCCAAAACTAAATTGACAATATGCAGGTAATTGAGAAAAGTACATAATTTTGGCTAAAAGTTAATATTAAATCAAAATATGCTAAGGGGCTTGCTCAAGCTACACATATACAACAGCAACAGAAAAAGATTAAAATTAACAATCTGGGTAATATGAACTTTAAAATAGCAATATAAAATGCAAATACAATACATATACATATACATATACATATACATGTACATGTACACGTACACGTACACGTACATGTACACATACATATACATGTACACATACATATACATATACACGTACACATACATTTATGGGCTGAAACCAACTTCCTCTAGATTAACTTTGGAGTTAGTTGATTGGGGTATGGCATTCACACAACACCCTACCTTCTCATGGCCACGTGAAGTGTGTGGGGTGAACAAGAAGAATCAGCCTCATTCCTGAGCATATCTACACATCTCTGTCTCTACAAAGGTTTGTGCTATAAAGAAGGCAAAGGAAGAACATGACTTCCTATCCGTTTCAAACAACTGACTTTCCATATCTATAATAGCATGAATTCTTCCTTAAGTCAAACTTTCCCACAACTGGGAGTTCTCTGGATCTGTTGGATTTCAAGCCAGTTTGGTCTAGTGGTTAAGGTGCTGGGCTAGAAACCAGGAGACCGTGAGTTCTAGTCCCGCCTTAGGCATGAAAGCTGTCTGGGTGACCTTGGGCCAGTCTGTCTCTCAGCCCTAGGAAGGAGCCAATGGCAAACCAGGAGACAGAGAGTTCCAGTCCCGCCTTAGGCACGAAAGCTGGCTCGGTGACCTCGGGCCAGTCACACACACTCAGCCCAACTCACCTCAGAGGGATGCTGTTGTGGGGAAAATAGGAGGAGGAAGGAGTATTAGGTATGTTTGCCGCCTTGAGTTATTTATAAAAATAATAAAGGTGGGATAAAAATTAAATAAATAAACTCCCATACTCCTTAACAAGTACAACTCCTGGTTAGGGCAAGTAGGTGTTATGGGCCTTGAAGTCCAACACAACAAAGGGACACAAGGTTTCCATCTCCTGTCCTTTTCTTCCCCCTTCTCAGTCAGCCTCATTATTCTCAACTTTAATCATATAAAAATCATTACATATCTCTTTATCATAATCAGCCTTCCTCTCTGTCTCTCTGTTCTGGATCTTGCTGTGTTTTTTCCCCCCTCTTTAATTTCTTGAAACAAATGGTGGCTTGAATAGAACAAGAGACTAAATAACAAACAATGCCTACATCTGTTAAAAAAAAATCTTTTTTCAAAAAACAACACACACCCCTGGATTAATATTTTTAAAATAACCTACTTCTTATTCATGTTTAAGGGGGGGAAAGCGCTGAAGTGACAAAATGAAGTGTGCAGTTTGTGTCCATGGTGCCTTCACAACACAACTGCAAATTTCCCCCAACCAGGTCGCAAAAAAAATTAAATATCCTTCTGCATGAATTAAGAGCAAATACAGGACAGGTCTACCTTGCAATGCAAACCCGCGTTTTCTCTTTTTATTTATTTATTTATTCATTCATTTATTTATTTATTTATATGATTTATATGGCTGCCCATCTCTTATTGATGCAAGGAGGAAAGAGTACAAAGTCCAGGGTGGGGTGAAAAGAATGCATCATTCAAAGACACCGTTCATGTTAATGAACAAACCACCGATGTTGAAGAGCTTTAGCAAAACAGGAGAGACATTTTCCATTACAAAAATAAGGTGTATGCATGTACGCATACTTGCACGCGTGTGTGTATATATATGAATGAAACAAGGTTACAAAAGCAGTTGTTTTAAACACACACACGCACCAGTCCCTAAAAATACCGTCCCGTAGTGCGCTTTAAAAATAGAGATGTTGTTGTTGTTGCTGTTGCTGCTGCTGCTGCTGTTGCTGTTGTTGATACCTTCCAGCCCTTGCTCCTCGAACTGTTCCTGCAGATTTGCAGAATTTTTAGCATGGAGTTCTAGAAAGCAGATTAAATGAAGGAAGCGCACGTGCACACACGCACACGCACTCGCAGGCACACACAATTTTGTCCTTTAGCAAATTCTTCTCTTTCACTCTTGCATGAAGGCAGAGAAGGGGGGGAAATATCCCCACAGAGTTTTTCTACTCTTCCTGGTGTGGAGCTAGGCCCCCGCAGTGCCCTGTGTAATTTCCAGTTCCTCAGAATTCAGGTATTAATAAAGACCCCGTGGGGACTTCCAACAATATAACCCTACATTTTCAGGCATTATGAAAGGAAACCCCCAGGGGTCTCTGGCTCAAATTTCTGAAATGTAGGCATTGTAAAAGACACCCCAGGGGATGCCCGCAATAGAAATCTGCTGAATTCAAAGCATTTTCGGAGTCCTGGTGGGAAGCATTACTCCCACTGGAAGCTTTTTACAAAACATGTGTTGCTGACATGTTGACAGATTGCTCAGTGAAGTGTTTAGGTGCACGCACGAGGCGGGTCTTTGGAGACACTTGGCTCTGCCAGTTAGTCTCCAAACGCTGGAACTGGTGCCATCCATTTTTCATAAAACAGGGGAAGGCAACGCAAACTGGGAGGAGGGAGGGAGGGAGCCCTCGTCCAGAACAAAATCCGCCCGGTGCCATTTCGGATGGGAAAGCCTCGCCTTGCCCGGGCACTGGCTGACGATGAAGCGGGGCAGAGGGGCAGGGAGCGGGCATGGCTTCGGAGAAGCAGGTTTTCTGCAGCTCCTGCAGCTGCCTTGACAATTGCCTCCATGCCAAAGGGGTTTTTACTGAAGGAATCTGGAGGTGACCCCACAGCTCTCGCGCTCGCTCGCTCGCACTTTTCATGCAGGCGTTTGTGCAGACCAAAATGGAGGGGGGGGGAGGAAAGTGGGGGAGAGGGAGAGAAGGTGGTCTGCTGGCCCTGACAGTGTTCAGCTTGGTAAAGTGATCTGGGATTTAAATAAGGCGGGGGGGGGGGGGGCCTCAAAGGAATTAGCTACCTAGGTGATGGGGGCTGGGAGGGAAAGGAATGAATTCACGGCGTGGTGAGCTGGGGGCCAGACTGGAAGCCCCTGGGAGGCCAGATCCCCAGAGTTCAGCGAGCGCGGATGCTCTAATTTCCAACAGAGCTTCTCGGTTAAATACTTTAAGCTGTGCAGTCTTGTAGTGTGCCAAGCGAGCCTGTCTGTACAGATGAAGGAAAGAAAAATAAGGGGGGGGGAGAGAAATTCTCCAAGCCGAGGGAGGGAGGGAAGGAGGGCGAAATATGCCATATGCCTGCATTCATAAAATTTTAACGGTAAAAGCAGATGTAATCTAAGAAAATGCGTGCATGTGCAAAACACATACACACCTAAGACGAAGAGTGTACGGGTGTGTTGTGTGTGCTCCCCCCCCCCCCATTAAATACAGCTGCTTATTGCCCTTAATGTAAAACAAATAATCAAGTAGTTCAATGTGAAAAAACTTGTCAATTCTCCAATAACTAGAAGGGGTGGGGGCTGTAAAGCAACTCGGACCACTGCATTCAGGGTTCATCCTTTTGAAGAAAGCCACGGCTGATACAATTTTACGTGTCTGTGTCTACACACTCTAAAAACAAAGGGACTGGCAAAAAGCACGCTCTAAAAACAAGGGGACTGGCAAAAAGCAACTGTATTTTAACACACATACACACTGAAGATAGAGTTACATTTTCGTGCACACCTGACAGCAATTTGAGGGAGAGAGAGAGAGAGAGAATCTGTCACTAAAATACAGCCCTGTTCATAACTCTCAATATGATTTGGTTCGAATGTAGCTAACTGTATTTTCAATGGGTTTCCTACTGTGGGGCACGTAACCTACTTTGTCTGCTACCCCCTCATCTATGATGAAAGCAACAGAGAGTAGCTCAGAGGCAAATTGCCAACATGTGTCTAGCTACACCAGATTTGGGAAACATGCTAACTCTTAAGTCCTCCTGCTGGTGAATCCAGATACGCCTTGCCTAATCATTCTACATCTGTCTACTGGTTTGTTTTTTTTAAAAGGCACTTACATATTTCAGGTACTTCTGAAGTTTCCACTCATTACAACCACCCCAGAATTAGAGTCTGTTATTGAGAATACCTCTTTTCTGTGCTTCTTTGAATTTTAAACGATTGAGTAGCAGCCTAGCACTCTCAGGGAGGATCACCCTTGGAAATAGGATAGCAAGTGAACTGAACTCTCCAAATACGATATGAATATATTACATGAATCCAAAAGCCATTGTCTAAAACAGGGTTTCTTAAAGTGTGGTCCGAGGACCACTGGGGGTCCCCCAAGACCCTATCAGGGGTCCACGAAATCAAAATTATTTGCCAGTTATTGAAGACATTTGCAAACATTTAAAACAATGTCACTCTTCCCATTATTATTTTTTATTTGTTAAAAAATATACTGTAGGTTTTTTCCGTAAAAATATTTATTTCTGTTTCATCTAATGGGTTTAAAATTTTTAAATATTAAATATTCTACGAATTCATCAACTTTAATTTTTAATAGGGTAAATATCAATAAATATAACCCATACAAAAAAAAAAGCTCTTTTTATTTATTTATTTAATTTATATGACCGCCCATCTCCCCTTTTGGGGTCCTCCATAATTTTTAAAAGTGGGAAGGGTCTTGGGAGCAAAAAGTGTAAGATAGACTGGCCTAAAAAAATCCAGAAAGCCACTCTCCACTTCAATATTTCTTGACCCAAGCTTCTTGCTTCAAAATGAAATATACAGCTCAAGCAAGCTCTGAAACTCCAGGGCAGGCACCACTGTGACAACCAGGAGTAGCATTTTTAGTATTCTTTTTCAGTAGCTAGGGGTCAAGGGTTCAATTCAAGGGCTGGTTATGACCTTTAAAGCCCTACATGGCATGGGACCAGGTTACCTGAGGGACCGCCTGTCAGCCTTACCAGGTAGACCAGACAGGAAACATGACCAGATAAGCTAATTCTACTTAATTCTAAAGTTTCGTTAACAGAAACTCGCAAGCCTGAAAGTACAATTCTCCTGCCATCTCCTTTACAGCCTGAGAAACTAGGGAGGGTCCCTTCTGAGCCTCTTGCCCCACCCACTATGCAGCTGTGGGCTAGGCTGCCTCTTATCTGACCGATCCCTTGGCAGCGTCTCTTTGCCCCATTTCCCAAGGTCTTTCCCACATACCATTACACCGCCTTTCCCCAATTACGTCTACCCGTCCCATCAGATCTGGCAGGAAGGGCATGTTGCAGGTCCCGTCAGCCAAGGAGTGTCATCTGGAGGGACCCAGGATGAGAGTCTTTTCTGCCATGGCACCTGCCCTGTGGAACATCAACCCCCGGAGATCAGATTGGCCCCAACCCTGCTGGCTTTTCACAAGGCCCCGAAGACATGGTTCTGCCAACGGGCATGGGGACCCAATAGTGTGGTGGAGCTGATGCAGTGGCTATACAGATTGTTTTGATGGATAGGATTACCTTGGTTGTGAGTTTTATGAACTTTATCATGATTTTTAATATGCTTTTATATTGCTTTTCTTGTGCTTAAATTGTTGTACTGTTCTGTTTTGTTGCTTTCATATTTGTTTTAATTGTTTGTAAGTCGCCCAGAGTCATATATATGAAATGGGAAGCTATATGAATTTGAATAATACACACACATATATACACATACACATACACATAAACACACATATACAAAAACTGGACAGAGCTAGTTTGTAGGAATGCTTTTAAGGACTAAGATTTTTAAATGTTTTACACATGTAAAGTCAACCCCAAAACTTACTGTACTTTTTTTCTTTCTTTTCTGAATTAAACAACCCAAAAAAAAATGTCATGTCTCTATTATTTGATAGTCACCCTTACATTTCAGCAGTTGAGAGCTACATGTATCACATGTGTTGCCTATCCCAATTTAGTATGGCTACTGGAAACAGTCAATATTGGAGCATCACCTATACTCAAAGGGCTGATATTAACTAATTTGGACAGTAAAGATGAGATAAAATTCACAGAGATCCATAGCTTCTTGAGCATTTCCCCTTTCACTGACATTTCATATCAATGGAAAACCACATTTCAGAACAAGATAGTGTTATGCAAATTTCCAAAACTGAGATTAAAAAAAACCCTATCACTTTACAATTGCTTTACAATAGAAGTCCCAAGCAATGGACTTAGTAAAATTGGCTAACATTCTGGAAGTATTCCAAATGTTGAATAAATCAGGGTTTTTGCCCCTAACCACTTCTCCATACACATACTGGTTGAGTTCACAAACGGTGTTAACTTACAGTTACTAAGTATTTGTTTTTAATATACAGTACTGTATTCAATAAGCTGCAATGGGCTGACTTCACATAACACACTAAACAATTTTTCCTAGTTTTCGTTTTTATGCCACATATGAACTAGAGAACATAAGCAGTGCTATCAGTTTAATAATGGTCTCCAAAAGTCCAATTATATATTAAGTTACCTTTGCTGTCCAAAATTAAACAAGATTAAATCCACAGGCAAGCACCCATAATAAACTGGCTAGCACAAGAGTAAGAAACATCATACCCCAATAAGGAAGCCCCTATCTCTTGCTGTCTCCAACAATGAGTCTTGTTCATGTCTCATCAGGTTCATAGTGAGGCACTAGGTAAACATTTTCTCTGGGTACAGCACTATGGCAGGGCAATTCTACCTTAACACTGCAAATTGTGAAGGGGGAGAATAACAGTAAGTGCTTGAGAGAAGCCAACCAAACATTCTGTTTGAGGAACATGGGGGGGGGGGGGGATAGCTGCCTTCTTCTTCATAGGCCAGGAGTGGTTATGGGTCAACTTCCACCAGAAGACAGCAAGATGAAGAGACATCCTGTCCTGAAAAACCAAGTCACTCCTGGATAACCCCTAGAGATCAACAGAGTTTGATCCAGTCAATTCCAAGAGACAGAACAAACATACCCAATCTTCCTTTTTTTAAAAATATATTTTATTGAGTTTTAAATATACATAGATAAAAGTTGGAAACGGAAAAAGAAATAGAAATACAAATCAAAGAAAGAAGAAAAAAGGTGTAGTAAAGTAAAGAAAAAAAGAAAAAGATGAAACATAGAAATTAGTCAACTTCCGATTTATCCCTGGTCATAGTAATTTTAAAAATTAATCTTACATGCTAGGTCTATTTATAACATTGAAAAACATTTCTTGTCTAATATATCAATTTATATATATTTTAATCCTCAAATCCCCATATAAGCTTTGCCCCTCCTGAATTTTGCAAATAGTCCGTTAATGGTTTCCACTCTTTAAGAAAGTAATAATTTGAATTTTCTTTTAATAAACATGTCAATTTATCATTTTCTGCCATGTCCATCAATTTTAACATCCAAAAACATACCCCATCTTCCAACTGTCTGATACTGTCTGATGATAAAGCCACCAGGAGGAGAAGGCTTCCTGCCTCAACTCCTTAGGCCAATTTGCTTGACACTACCTCAAAATCTATAAAACATTTTTTTATTATGAATTCCTGTTCTCTGGGCATCATGGGCAGCATTTACAACTTTGGAATGGCACCTCCTCCTAGACCGAGCAGAAAGGTCTAACATCTCCTTTGGATTCTCCAGGGAAGGAATCATCTCTGATCCCAGATTCTCAGCCACCGTACAAAGATAAAATTTTTGAACAAGTAGATCTAATACATTCCAATCTGTCTATTGGAACTTAGAGAGGGGTGGGTAGTACAATTGCCTTCAAGTCAAGCTCAATTCCTGATGATCTCATAGACATGTCCATGTGACTTTCATAGCAACAACACAAACACTATTCATTACTGCCTTCTTCGAAGAAGACTAATTGACTTCCCTGGCATTTCCTGGTAGTCTGCCATTTAAGAACTAACCAGGACTGATCCTGCTTTGCTTTTAAAGTTCAGCCAAGGATTTCAGAGCAAAGAAAACAGATAAGATAAGATAGATAAGATAAGATAAGATAAGATAAGATAAGATAAGATAAGATAAGATAAGATAAGATAAGATGGTAAGGAAAAAAGAGAACCATCCTACTTTTGTAAAGATTTTCCAGTCCTCCTAATGCACGGGGTCATGACAGTGGCCCTGATACTCCCAGCTGCTATTTAATTATAGAGGATCTCTCTTGTTTTTTGGTTTTAATCCAGGATCAATGGGGTGGGACAAATGCCCTCCACAACACTCAGAGAATACAGATGCACAGTAAAGAAACTTCTATTTCTGCAGAGCCAAACAAAGGGCATTAGTAATTTCACAATGTAACCGAACAGCAATACTAGAGGGAAAGCTTCCAAGAATCAAACATTTCAACATGGTCATGTCATCCTTAGCAGAAAACCTACAGCCAAAGAAATCTGTAGTGAGGTGAGGAATGTCAGTAAGCTTGAACCATTCTATGCCTCAATCAACAAGAAAGGTCAGACACAGAATCTTAGTACCCAATGGACTTCTGAAGAGCCAATAAAGCGTCAGGCAAAATTCACGTCCACACTCCATTCTGAAGGAACCTACATGCTTCCTGCAAATGCGGCTACTGTCACATTTCTCCCAAGAATGAGAAGGATTTGGGCAAAATGAAGGAAGAGGAAGCCCCTGTGAATGGAAGAATTAAATTGGGGAGGGGGGTATGAACCTGAAAACAGCCTATTCAAGTGAAGAAATAGATACCTTAAGAAGAGACTGTGCTAAATCCAATACCCATCTGGTCAAGGTGATGACCACATTGTCCTCTCAGTGACAATATCTTTGAAAGACACAGCCATAGGAAAGAAAACACCAGGGCTGTAAGCCCAGTTTAGGCTGATACAGGAAAATGATAGAGAGTATATAGCATTAAAGGATCTACTCAGCAAAATAAAGCATGCATTGCAGATGTTAGAAAAAAGGTGCTTCAGAACTTCTACTATGTAGAAGCTTCTTAATGCTGCTACCTGGCACTTTAAGGAATTAGAAGTGAAACCTCCGAAATCTCAGTCTGCAGACATTCCAACCAAAGGCCAACTCCTAGATTCAGATACTTTCCTTACTGATCAACATGGAAGAAAGCTTTCCATGATAAAGCTTGTACTTCCTGCATGTAGAACTTTCCCTTGATTCTAACTATCTTCAGCTTTATGCAGCTGCTTTTTGTTCCCAAGCGGTCAGCCAAAGGGTCTTCAAACTCCAGAGAGAGCCAGTTCTGGGAAATGTGCCTCCTCCTGAAATGGAATGAATCAATAGCCACACCTTCGGTGGTAGAACTTCCAACTGTGGCTGATTCATGAACTTTCCTAGAAAACTTTGGCCATTAAAAAGGTAGATATAAAGAGATCCATGAAAGGGGTGCTACATTTCTGAACAACCATCTGAAAAACTTAAGAGTTGTGTTTCTTCCTAATCTCTTTTATAGGAATACAGGCAATTTGTTCTTCTAATAAAACTTCTCTGATAACTGTCCCACAGATATTTCATCCAACTAGGCCAGTGTTATAGGCCTTCTCTGTGGAAGATGCCACTTTTTGGAACTCTGTTCCTCTGGAGGTACATGCAGCTCCTCCTATCTTGTAAATAATCCATAAGCAAGCCAAGAAGACTATATTTTTTTGGTAGCTCCTTTCAGTCCTGGATGGGGATGTTCATCCTCTATATTTAATGTTTGAGTATGTATCTTTATTTTATGAACTGCTATATGCCACCTAAGGGGCGTGGTGGCTCAGTGGGTAAGACGCCAGGCTTGTCGATCAGAAGATTGCAAGTTCGGAGGTTCGAATCCCTAGCCCCGTGTGACAGAGTGAGCTCCTTCACTAACCCCAGCTCTTGCCAACCTAGCAATTCGAAAGCATGCAAATGCAAGTAGATTAATAGGTACCACTTCGGTGGGTAGGTAACAGCGTTCTACACGCATCATGCCAGCCACATGACCACAGAAGCATCTTCGGACAGCACTGGCTCTTCGGCTAACAAACAGAGATGAGCACCAGCCCCTAGAGTCGGACACGACTGCACAAATGTGCGGGGGAAACCTTTACCTTTTTTTATATGCCACCTAATCTCCTCCATGATAAGTGTGAATTATAAACACAGTAAGTAAGTAAGTAAGTAAGTAGGTAAGTAAGTAAGTAAATAAATAGGGTATAGCAACATCATCATCATCATCATCAGCTACCACTTGGTGTCCTTTCAAAATTGAATATGTGCCAAATTAACTGAAGAATTAGTCAAGTGATACTCTGCACACTAGGACGTTTGTTTTGAAGTCAGCCTTCCCAACAGAATAAGACCTCTGTGGAAAATCCTATCCAGTTGGATTGCTTTAGGCTCAACCCTTCCAGCAAGCGGATTGGATGCCTCTCCGACCCCATGCCGATACCTTCCAGATTTGCAAAGACAGCTGGATGCACAAAGGAGAGCAGAATGCAATCTGATCTCGGAGGGAATAAATTGAACTGTAGAAAATTCAGATGGAAGTAAGACTATCTCTCCAAGACTTGGCAAGCTATCACTATTCTCTGTAGCCGGGTATGTGCTAGAGGGGAGAAAAAATTGACTCCACCTGAATGGTGTTAATCAGATTGTATGATTTTAATCTCCATCCATGCCTTAAAAAAGAAGAAAGTATTGAACGGAAAGACATCAAGGGCTATCCGTAAGTATTCCAGACATTGGGTGGGCTGGAGGAACTCTTTTGTGTTCTTGACAATGAACTCATGAACTCTGAGAAAGCTGTGGAACGAAGCTTTGCAGGCACAGTTGCTCTGTAGACACCCATGTATTCCAGATCAGGTGAAAGGAAATATCCCTGAAGCTTCACCAAAATAACTCATGCTTTTACAGATTTGTATAAATCAGGCAGATGAGATCAGATCAAAGGTAAGAATTCTGCATTGGAGGTATCGACTGTGGTAGCAAAGCAGAAAAAACTAGCAGAATTGTTGATTGTAGTGACCACAGCAGAATACATCTCAGAATTATACTAGCATAAGAAAACAGAACTTTGCTGAATAGCTGCCACTATCACCTGAAGGTATCTTCCTGAAAAGATGCTACTTCAACCATATGTTTGTGCTGTCAATAAGGTACCATTCTCACAGAATGGTTGGTAGGAAAAGAAAGCTTGTTCTTTGGGTATACAATTGTTGTGGGGAACAGAAATGAATTCAGAAGCCATATAAATTGGATGGATGGATGGATGGATGGATGGATGGATGGATGGATGGATGGATGGATGGATGGATATCTCTCACTAGTTTTCCCCATATTAATATAATGTAAGGAATTTTTCTTCAAGGATTCCAACATTCTGACTGTTCTGCTGACTAGGCAGGACTGGTGTGGGGACTCAGACCAAGCTTCTCCATGGGGAAGTTGGATTCTATCTACTCAGTTCAAAAGAAAGCACTATCTCAGGTTTACAGATTCCTGCCATTAAGCTGAGGAGAACAGTGTGCCCCCCTTTAAATGGACATAATCATACATCCTGCACTGCTGACCATCTCCAACATCTCTACAGGAACATGTGGCCCTCATTAATTGCTGCACTCCCAACATAACTCAACACTGATCAGGCTTGTTCATGAAACTGAAGTTCAAAACTATACACAGAACCACTAGTTCCCTAAAGGTGCAGAACTGTCTCATCTTGCTTTTCATCCCTCTTCTGGGGCCAAATTCGTAATGAGGTTTCAAGATAGCCGTGACCAAAAATTTACATCCTCAGATAATTTTAGCAGTCCGTAAACTCTAGATAATAACATAAGCAAAGCTATAAAAGAGGAAAGCCTCAAGTACAGACTCCAGTGTTAGTGTAAGCAAGTGTCCAAGAGTTATGAAATGCCATAGGTATTCTCTCTAAGAACCTTCCAAGCTGGAATGACCATCTCAACAGATGTTTTAGCTTTCAAGAGCCACATGGAGACATCGGGTAGATGGGAGGAAGCAGAATCTGTAAGTGCCAAGATGACTTTTAAAACAGAAAAGAGCAAGAATGGATATAAGGGAGCACTGTTTTGTCTTAGTGAGTTGTGTGAAACTCAGCCAATTGTGGCTTATTTTAAAAAAAAAACATGGATAAACAAACCATGGCTTAAGATGCCTGGTCCTGATCTTGCTTTCCAACCCCATACTTGGAAATTGGGTTCAAGAAGCCGCCACAGTTTTAAAAAGCATTGAAAATCAGTACATTCCTTCTCTGCTGTTTAAAAGTGCTCCAATTCATCTTCCCATCGATATATTTTGGAAGCCGCATAGCCACATGTAGCATAAATAAACGTAAATGGGCAAAGGAGCAAATCACAAATCTCCTTGACCTTCCTGCTTTTCGTTTTAACTCATGAGTGCTATTCTCCAGAGCAAGTCAACAAACAGAACCAGATTTCAAGAGACACTGATTTAGCAAGCAGCGGACTTTGGAAGCCAAGTCCTCAAGCAGTCCAACATTACAAATAAAATTAAAACAGAACAACATGATTGGAAAAAAATCTCCTGTTCCATGATCACGCAAGCCCCTTTTTGGCAGAAAGGAAAGAAAATTTTAGCAAATCAAACCCTGTCAAGATAATGATCCACATACCCTTTGAAAGTGTCCTGACTTGATTTACTGTGCTGGCATTTTTTTTTTAGCAGTCTCTAAAACTACTGCAGGATGCATGAGGACTAAACAGCATATCACACAAATGCCAATAGGCTCAAAAACAGCAGCACCCCCAAAATATAAATAAATAAATACACAGAAAGAGGCAGCAGAAATTAAAATGGCAAGCCAAATTCCAACTGAGGTTGCCCTTGTAAAGAAGAAAGAGAGTTTAGCTTGCCCTGTTGATGTTACAGCTACAGCAAATAAGGGGACAGAGAATGGAAAGGAAAATTGAATAGAGAGCAACTGGATGAGGACACTGTTTGGGAATCAAGGGTATGGTTGTGTGTTTTCACATTTAATGTGTTGGGGGGGGGTTAACTACACACTTTAGGTAATTACTTCATTCTGGGCCAAGTTCCACCACTGCCCACAAAGCCCCACCGGATCCACATTGACTCCATCCCCACAGCGTGAATGGCAGCTACACTGGAGAAACTCTGTCATCATTGGACTATATTTTTTTTTAAATGGGGTGCAATGATATGCACACTCCATCTTCAGGATGTTTCTGATTGGCTGAATTTAGACAATAGACTAAACCAGGGCTTTCCAAAGTTTTCCCGCGGCGACACACCAACCGCTGTTGGTGTGTCGCCGCGGGAAAACCCGGAAGTGCCGCCGTTGCGGCAGCACGCAAAAACCCAGAAGCGCTGCTGCCGCTTTCGAGTTTTTGCGCGCCGCCGTTGGTGTGTCGCCGCAGGGAAACCCGGAAGCGCTGATGATGATCAGCGCTTCCGGGTTGTGTGGCGACACACCAGACTGTGTGTGGCGACACACTTTTGTGTCGTGACACACAGTTTGGAAAGCTCTGGATTAAACCCTGCATCCTGGTTAAGAGAACACAATTGCTGGGTTTGCACAACACGCTAAAAATAAATCATATCATAGTTGGATGGCCAGAAGTTGTTGGCCAACCACCACCACCACTCCCTTTCAGTCTAGTCTAGCAACTTGCGAGAATCAGCTTATTTCAAAAGTTCAGAAGCCAAAGGAAATGTGCAGGCTATGATTTAAAAACTGTAGCTCTACTGACATGTATTGGCACAGACTTCTTCTATCACTAACAACAAACATTCATTCAAGAGAAAAGGGCTTTATGAAACCTTTTAATGGTGTTTTTTTTTTTGTTTTGCTTTTCATGAAAGAAATTTACACACAACCTAGCTCTTTCCAGGGAAAACAAACAGAATAATCATCGGTTCTCTGCCACCCACTCTCTGCAATCCATTTTCCATAACCCAAGCATGTACAACACCCTTCATTCAACCAAAGGAAATCAGAGTCAAAGATAAACAACATATGGGCATCCTCTGGATAGGAGCCAGCTGACTGTTCAAATATGTGGTACAGTTTGTGGAGTCTAAAGGCAGAAGTTAACACTGCTGTCATGTGCAAACTCAATTGGCAGGTAAAGTTCATTGAGCTCCCGTGGGATTCCTTTCATAATAGGCAGGCCACTGGTTGCAACCCCCTTTTGGCTTTTAAAGTCTCCCCATTTGCCTGTGTGCATGTTTCTGTCTCCTAATAAAACCCTATCACTTCCAGAGCTTTTTAAGTCCTGGAATCAAAAATTATCCAATGCAAAAAACAGGAAATAAAATTTCAAAAAGATGACACTTTGCTTTTTCTTAGCAAAAAGGAAATTGCAAGAGATCGAGTGTTGCACTCATTTGAACATGCATGGCTGTGATTGTAGAGCAGGGTTTTCCAAACTTTTCATGTTGGTGACACACTTTTTAGACATGCATCATTTCGCGACACACTCTTACAGCAGGGCATAATTTCGCAACACACTCTTACAGCAGGGTACAAGGCAGGCACTAGGACCTGTGTGGAATCACAGCAGGTTTGGAGGCAGCCAGGCACAAGGCAGGCACTAGGACCTGCGGGGAATCCTGGCAGGGCTCGGAGGCAGCAGCAGCCACGACACACCCAGACACTGCAGCCGACACACTAACGTGTCCCGACACACAGTTTGGAAAGCTCTGTTGTAGAGCATTCCCATTTTATTCTTCATTACTATTTTCTTTGTCATCTTCTTTTGATCTTCGGTGATAGAACATAGGGTGTGAGATTGTAACATATATCAAGAAATCACATGAAACAGGTAAGAAACCAGAGGCAGGCATGTACTGCACCTGATTGTATCCTGAGGTATAAATCTCAACAGCAAACAGTTGCATTGTCCTTATAAAATCTAGCATGTGTCTTTGACCACAGAAAATGAACACCTTCCTTGTTATCTAAAAAAAGGATTTAAAAATAATTGTTTTCCTTTTAATGGATTAGCTAGTTATAAAATACCTAAAAAGACATGGAGGTAAATTTGTCTCAAATATCATGATGCAAAGGACAATTAATAGATCTTCCAGTGTGTGAGGGAATGAAGTTGCGAATGGTAGCTGCAGCCAAGCAGAAACACTTCTCAACCAATATCCCTCATACATTCATTCATTCACTCCACAACTTTACTCACAAGCACCCAAACTGGTGGTCCAGCTGCCTGTAATAATTAAGCCACACCCTAGCATTTTCAAGGACGTTGGACCACCTCACCCAGGCTCTTAGATTAGGTAAAGGTAAAGGTTCCCCCCGCACATTTGTGCAGTCGTGTCCGACTCCAGGGGCCGGTGCTCATCTCCGTTTCTTAGCCGAAGAGCCAGCGTTGTCCGAAGACGCTTCCACGGTCATGTGGCTGCATGATGCGCGCGGAACGCTGTTACCTACCCACCAAAGTGGTACCTATTCATCTACTTGCCTTTGCATGCTTTCAAATTGCTAGGTTGGCAAGAGCTGGGGCGAGTGCGGGAGCTCACTCCGCATGCAGGGCTAGGGATTCGAACCTCCGAACTTGTGATCTTCCGATCAATCGACAAGCCTGGCGTCTCACCCGCTGAGCCACCACGCCCTCTTAGATTACAAACACAAATACTAAGACAGAGTGGGATGGTTTGTGTAGAAGGCAAGGTGATAAGGAAAGGGCATACAGATGGGGAAGTCGGGCGACCTCTGAAGACTGGCAGCTGTTACAGGCAGGCAAGAGAACTATCATCCAGCTGTCAGGACCATAAGTTATGGTGAGCAGCATATCCTGGTGGGGGTCCTGCCCGGAGCCTGGAGCTTTGCCAGGAGCTCGGTAGCAACCAGGCTGAGGCAGCACCTCGTCCCAACTAGTGCAAGAACTTTTGGAAAAAGACCAAAGTTGTATGCTACTTTATAGACGTTGAGACTTTTGTTTGAAATGAGTATTAAAAGTCTGAGTATAAAGGACTAAGTATTAAAGACGTATTTATGTGGCAAGAGCAACTTGCAAGGCCTAGATGGGTGTTGACCCAGAGTAAAAGCCAGTTGTTAGGGAAGGTGTGTGCGGCGAGAAAGCATTGTGTACAGATTTGCAACGCTGTGGTGTGTGCAGTCCTTGGAAAGCAAAGAACTCTCACACAGTGGCAGAAGTGCTGGTTTTGGCAAATCTGCCTCCTTAAACCTCTGAAAACATCAACTGAAACCCAAACATAGGTGAGTTGGGAGCTGCTCTGAATCTTCATGAACAAACAGACCATAGATTGCAAAACACTCGCCACGAGTTCAAAGTACAGAAACGCCTGCCCACCATGAGAAGAAAGTACTGCTAATACATCTTGTATTGGGAGAGTAATAACCTCTCTGCACAGATTGATCTTAGCCAAAAGGCCAGGAAGCTGAGATTGCAGAAATGTGGCAGACAGACCTACCATTAGAAGTCCAGTACTTCAAAGGTCATATCCCATGGGGCACTACCTTCCACTCTGGAAGCCAGACTGATCAGGATTCTAGCAAAGGGCCCTCCACTTTTAGCAGGAAATTCTGATTTTAATTCTAAAAATAAACATAGAGTGCCAGTAGAGTTTCTCAACCTTAGCAACTTTAAAATGTGTGGACTTCAACTCCTAGAATTCCCCAGCCAGCTTTGCTGGCTGGGGAATTCTGGGAGTTGAAGTCCACACATCTTAAAGTTGCCAAGGTTGAGAAACCCTGGTTATAATATCAAAGGTGGAACTGGTAGAACCTAAAATCACACTCTTGCCATCTAAAAATGAAATGAATCCTCAATATTCACTGTTTCCATCCTTGATACATTAACTGTTGGTCTGTCTGCTCCTTCTGGCTTTTCACTGACCAGCATTGGATCCCCAGATTCTGGGATCAGTCTCATTTCTATCCCCGCCTGGATACAGTAGAGATTCAACCTGAATAAGAATATTTCAAGGCTAACTCAAACACTATAGAGCTGCGATTAGACCTCCTAAACCTTGTTTCTGCATCCATGCATGCGAGTAACCTTTTTCCTTTCTTAACTGTGCTAAAGCCCCTGATCTAACTGTGTCTCCTAGACCTGCTGTTACTGCCCTACAGAAAACTAGAAAGGATTTTTAAAAAAATTTTTCTCCTGCAGGGAATATAGCAGTATTAGGGGAGGGACCTAAATCAGGAAAATGGGATTGGTTGGAGAATTAAACAAAAACAAATTTATTCACACCCTCTTTCTGCTGTTCCCATTAAATGCAAATTCCCCACAGGCACATTAAAGAAAGAAGAAAAATGTCAGGAGATCTACTCAGAAATCTTGACCATATTCATCTTATTCCTCAACTATTAGATTTTGGGGGAACCTGAGAACAAAATGAAGATCACTCATTTCCATTAAAAGGTGGGGGGGGGTGTTAAAGGCTTTTGTGTGGTTTATCCACTGACTAAAAAGAATCCTATCCAGTAAAATGCAAGAAAGATAAACATACATTTGTACGAGAACGCCCGGAAGAGGCGCATGAACAATTTGCCAAAAGCTGCTTGTCTGGAATTCATAAAATGAAACCTGGATGCGGGGGGAAAAAGTCTAACCCAGAACTGGAAAAGAAATTCAGACAGCTGTTTTAGTCATCGTGGGCAGTGAGTTTGGAAATAAAAAAAAGGAAGGGTAGCAAGGGAAAGGGGAATGACGGGTTTTGTAACTGGAGTGAGAAGTAGATTCATGGAAGTAATATTTTTTAAAGAAATATTCCAACATAGTCATATTAGGGAGAAGAGAGTACAGTCGATTATTCCCCAACCTGGAGTTCAGCAAATGTGTTGGATTTTTTAATATATATTAAAATCTTATTAAAGGTTTTTAAAAAGAATATAGTAACTAACACAAACTAATATAAAGTAAGGGAAAGAAAAAGAAATCAAAGAGAAGTGCCAGAAAGGGGAAAAAGTAAAGAAAAGAAAAGAAAGAAAAACGATATAAAGAAGTAGCTCCCGATCTTCTTTACCGCAATTATAAGTACAATCGTAAATTTACCTCTCACTCTAGGTCACAACGTACCTCTCTTCTTTCTATAATCTATTCTATTTAATCCTCAAAACCATAAACCATAAGTTCATTTTTTTCTGTTTCACGCAAAAAGTCTATAAGGGGTTTCCAGTCAGCAATAAATGTACATATTGTCTTTATTGTCTTTATTTATTTTTTATCCTGCCTTTATTATTTTTATAAATAACTCAAGGCGGGGAACATACCTAATACTCCTTCCTCCTCCTATTTTCCCCACAACAACAACCCTGTGAGGTGAGTTGGGCTGAGAGAGTGTGACTGGCCCAAGGTCACCCAGCCGGCTTTCATGCCTAAGGCGGGACTAGAACTCAGAGTCTCCTGGTTTGCCATTGGCTCCTTCCTAGGGCTGAGAGACAGGGATTGGCCCAAGGTCACCCAGCCGGCTTTCCTGCCTAAGGCGGGACTAGAACTCTCAGTCTCCTGGTTTGCCATTGGCTCCTTCCTAGGGCTGAGAGAGAGGGACTGGCCCAAGGTCACCCAGCCGGCTTTCCTGCCTAAGGCGGGACTAGAACTCTCAGTCTCCTGGTTTGCCATTGGCTCCTTCCTAGGGTTGAGAGAGAGGGACTGGCCCAAGGTCACCCAGCCGGCTTTCATGCCTAAGGCGGGACTAGAACTCTCAGTCTCCTGGTTTGCCATTGGCTCCTTCCTAGGGCTGAGAGAGTGTGACTAGCCCAAGGTCACCCAGCCGGCTTTCCTGCCTAAGGCGGGACTAGAACTCTCAGTCTCCTGGTTTGCCATTGGCTCCTTCCTAGGGTTGAGAGAGAGGGACTGGCCCAAGGTCACCCAGCCGGCTTTCATGCCTAAGGCGGGACTAGAACTCCTGGTTTCTGGCCCATTGCCTTAACCACTAGACCAAACTGGCTCTTTCAGCTCACATATTCCCCCGGACAAGGCTGGAACAGAGGTGCCTGTGGGTTGGGAGGTGGGGTCACGATGGTGGCCACAACCATGCAATCAAAGCCCTGGCCCCTTCTTAGGTGCTTAGTGACAGGAACAGGATTCTATTTGTGTGTTTGTGACATCATCTTGACTTTTTTGAGCCCCCGATGCAACTGGTTGGGAAGACTGATTAGATAGTAGGAGGAACTGTGATATTACCAGCAAATTTCCATAAGATGAAGACAAATGTAATGTTTGGAATGACAGGGGTCATTCTGCTAGATATAATAGTCCTCGACTTACGACCACAATTGGGACTGGAACTTCCGTTGCTAAGCAAAGTGGTTGTTAAGTGAGTCACACCTGATTTTACAACCTTTTTTGCCACGGTCGTTAAGCGCATTACTGCAGTTCATTAAGCGAATCACCACAGTCATTAAGTGAATCCGGCTTCCCCCATTGACTTTGCTTGTCGGAAGCCATCTGGGAAGGTCACAAATGGTGATCACATGACCCCGGAATGGTGCAACTGTCGTAAGTGCGAGCCGGCTGCCAAGTGCATGAATTTTGATCATGTGACTGCAGGGACGCTGCGATGGTTGTAAGTGCAAGGACTAGTTGTAAGTCACTTTTTTCAGTGCCGTCGTAACTTCGAACAGTTGCTCAATGAATGGTCATAAGTCGAGGACTACCTGTACTCCTTTCCAGAATTTAGCTCCAGGAGAAGAGAAGAAAAAAAACCCCTCAAGTTGGAAGTCTCCTGCTCACCTTCCTCATGTCAGTAATAAAAATGCTCCATCATCTAATCCTCAGAGCAATGCTGCATTTTTACCTTGGCCTCTTTTCTATTAATTAATAAGACAACAGAAACACAGATATATATTCATGTGGCACTCTGCTCAAAGAACATAGAAAAGTGTGGGCAATGGGTGAGGCAGCACAGCATCCCACAGTAGTCCAGGGACTCACAAAGTCAGGAGAAGGCCCTGCACCCCCCCACACCCCGTCAACTAAGAGGTAAGACAGAGGCAATATCCGCCACAGTGGACTCTTTTTACATGACATCTGTCTTCCGCTTTTAACTACAAAAGGCTTTCTCAACCTGGTGACTTCTAATTGTGTTGAATTCCCCCAATGCTCAGACAATCTGGCCAATAGACACACTAGTTGAACATGACAGGAATGGCTGGATTAGTATGCAAGAAATTTCCTTATTCTTGGAGGTCTCCGACTAAAATTCTCCCTTTTCAATAAAACCTGACATGTAAGAACTGCATGTAGAACCTCACTGAAAGCCAGCAGGATGAAGAAGCTGCTCCAAGAACTGGGAAGACAGAGATTCAAATTCACCCTCAGGCATGGAAGCTCTTTTGATTAAGTTCAGGCTGTTCACTCTCTCTCAGCCTAGCAGGGTGGTTATTCTGAGGATAAAGTGAAGGGAGATCCTCCTGGAGCCACTCTGAACTTCTGGAGAAAAAAAAGTGGGATGTAGCAAATAAAGAAATAACAAGGAGAACAGTCTCCTTGGCTTGGCTTCCAAAGTGTCTGTATCACTTCAAACAGCAGAGGATGGATGGATGGATGGATGGATGGATGGATGGATGGATGGATGGATGGATGGCTTGAATGCCACCAAATGGAAAAGGGGAAATTATTGCATGTAGAAAGCTACCACCTCAAAGAGAAAGGCATTTTTTATTTTAAATGTTTGCAGGGGAGGCATTCCATTCTCTCTCTCTCTCTCTCTCTCTCTCTCTCTCTCTCTCTCTCTCTCTCTCTCTCTCTCTCTCTCTCCCCCAACCTCCCTCCCTCCCTCCCTCCCTCTCTCTCTCAGAGAGTCCAGTCAGATGTCCAGCATTTGCTGCATCACACCTCCTCCCCACACATCTGGGCATCGCAATCTGACACAGAGGCAGCATTCCAGTTCTGGAAAAATCCTTGCCATCTGGACATGCCCCGGGTTACTCAGACTTCAGGGACATCTGAAGCGACACGATTGGTGGCTGCCCCAGCATTGGCTATGTGAAGACAACCAAGCTGTGTTGGCTCCATTTCCCCTAGTCAGCTGGCAGCAGAGGGAGGAGGCGTTCTAACTTCCCCGCGCCTGAAGCGCAGTGAGAGAGACGTGCCAGCTGTGTTTGCAAACAAGCCAAGTTTAATGAGGCTCCAGTAAGAGCGTTTGAAATGTGTACTACCAAAAAAAACCAGCAACAACAAAAACCCAAGCTTTCTGCATTCCCTAGCCAGAACGACAGAAAGGTTCTTGAAGGCGATTTAAAAAAAAAAAAAAGAACAAGGATGCCTCGATTGGTGCCAAGGGGAGAGTCCATCAGAATTTATTCTCCTCTGCTTCCTTTTGAGAATCGCCAGGTTCAGAGGAACACGAGCCAAGTGGTGGTGACGGGAAAAAACCGATCGGATTAGTCCAACTGCGGCCAACTAGATACATCTGGAAAATTCACAAGCAGGGAAGGGGAACCAGAAGCCAAGGGACAAACAACACGCAGAGGTAATCTGCCTCTGAAGATGGAACGGCTTCGTTATGTCTTCTGTTTTGTCTTTTTCAGGGTTTCTCCACTAGGGTTCCGCGACACCCTAGGGTTCCATGAGAGATCACTAGGAGTTCCCTGGGAGATCACGATTTATTTAAAAAATTATTTCAAATTCGGGCAACTTCACCTTAAAGAGGTAAGCTTCATTCTTTATTTTTAGTTTAAGGACATGGTTCATGCATATAGACAGGCCTACCCATGAAACGAATAGAATAATTTTGTAACTTCTGGCCTATCTTTGAGCCTGAATGTGCAGGGGGCCCCCGAGGCCTGAAAAATATCTCAAGGGTTCCTCCAGGGTCAAAAGGTTGAGAAAGGCTGGTCTATTTAGATCAGGGGTCCCCAAACTCTTCAGCTTCAGGAAGTTTCAGATTGTTCATCGGCCCCCAAACATTTATTTTATGGAAATAATTTAATAAATACTACTTTCACTGATAGTACTATGAATAATAATAATAGATAAACAAGGCCAGTAACAACACACAGCTGATAGAGACAACTCAAGGCCGCTCGTGCTGGTGGCTGACCATCCAACCCTGGGTGATGCTGTCCCACTGCTAGCCACCTCACCGTCTCACCTCACCGCTAGCCACCTCACCTAGGGACTGGTGTGGAGCTCTACAGAGACCCCAAAAGATTAATTGACCCCCTTCAACCTTCCATCATTTATCAACCACCTAGTTACCCCCAGACATTTACTGACCCCCTTTTGACCCCCCGACATTTATTAACCCCTTGGATAGCCCCATCAACCCTTGGAGGTCAATACTGACCACTTTGGGGAACCCCGATTTAGATCCTGCTTTGCAACTAAGACTGGTAACCCAAGTGGCTCCCCCCATCCCACTAAAAATCCATCAGGAGGACTCATCACAGGCAGAGGAGGCTCGTCACAGTTTGCACCAGGACCTGCAGTAAAATATTCCCAGTATGTATCAGATATCAGGGAAACTTAGTTCAGCCTTTCTTTTAAAGGGAATTGACCCAGTGATCACTTCTGAACTGAAGTGCAGATTGGAACTCACATTTCTTTTAATTTTGCTAGCTACTTCTCGGGTAAAAGAAAAAAGTGTCATGTTGCTTTGGGGAAATGCTGATTAAATGAATATGTGGTATTTTAAAGGAAACTGTGCACAATTTAAATGCAGAATGCAGGAGGGAGTGGAGCCATCAGTGGTCACAGGGGAAACTGACATATGTAGAGTAGAAATTGACTAGCCTGTCCCTCCCCACCCATTGAATGCACAATGTGTGAACAGCACTGTAGCAATGCACAGTAACTTGAAAGCTGTGCATCAGTTGATATTCCCACCCCAACCTCATGTCCAAATAGGAGATCAGGGGAACATCAAAATGATGGTTTCCCAACTGCTTATTTTAGCACTTAATCAATTCAGGCCCTAATTCCTTTGTCATGAATAGCTTGGAAGAAGACAAACTAAGGCTCTGAAAGCTAGGGTCACCAGACCTGGTGGATGAAAAAACTCAGAAAACCGCTAGAGGGTACCAAATAGAGTTTTCGGTATTTCTTGGCCACCATCTAGTGGTCATCTGGTAGCCCTCATGGAAGCTACTGAATCTATGCAACCAGACTAGAAAAACACCAGTTCCCACAAGCTGAGACCTTGCTTCCTAAACTCCAACCCGAATTCTATAGTATAGCCTCCAGGTTCATAAGAACCTCAATACAGAGACGAATACCAAAAGACCAAAAGGGAGGAAAGTGCTTGGATGGGCAGGAAAGGAATTCCATAGGGGCCAAAGTCCACAAATTACGGCCTCAGCAAGTATCCGAGGGATCAGCTGCTGGCACCAGGTGTGTTGACATGGGCAGGGTGGATATTATCATGTCAAATGGTGAATGATGGATCTAACTTCCAAGAAACTTAGTACAGTAGACTCTCAGTTAACCGGCACCCATGGGGATTGGTAGATGCCGGGTAAATGTAGTTTCCGGTTGCTTGAGAGTTACTATTAAAAATAGGCCCAACTACACCATACTATACCATACCGCCTTCCCCTCTGCTCGGCCTCTCCCTCTCTTTCCCTCCCTTGCCCATCTCCCACGGTTCGCACTGGTGTACCCAGTGCTCGGCAGGAAGGACGGAATGACAGAGGGAGGGCCAGGCGGCACCTCCACCTCCACCTTCTGCGCACCTGGTGCTCACTCGGTTTTCCGGTTTCTTGAGAGTGACGGTTGCTTGAGTACCGGTTAACTGAGAGTCTACTGTAGCTAGTTCATTGACTCAGCCATAATCTTCCAAGATAGTTCAGTACTATCTGCCTGTTCAGTTAGGGCTGAGAAACATTTGGCACTCAAAATAATATTTTTTACGCAACTTGGAAGTTTTGCAGTATATCCAAGAAGAAAGATGCTGCCACAAAGGAAGTACTTAGCATATTTCTGCTGCTCACTAGCTTCTCAAAGCTTCCTATGCACTTAGTGACAAGTATGCTTAAAGCACTCTGTGTCCCTGACACCCCCATGACTGCCCTTTTCAAGACTCCATTAGATGGCAATACTTTTGCCCTTTCAATAATGGAATCGAAACAGAATAATCAAAACCTATTCCATTTTCAGGTCTGCAAAGAGCGCCAAGCCTAAAGTGCTTAATCATCAAGCATGATGGCGCCTTTCCTGGAATTCCGTTAACTCTCTGTGATTTAATCCCATTATTATTTCTCTTATGGTTTACATTGGGAGATCAAACTACAGAAAGGTCTTTGCTCAGCAAGTTCTCTGTGTAGTTCAAACAAGGTAATCAGTTTTCGCTTGCTTCGGAATACCTAAATAATTAGGCCCAGAATGCTCGGGGAACAGATGTACCCATGCCTTCCATGCATTGATGTGCTCAATGTACATCCTGCTCTTTCTGGGCCAGGAGTTGCCCCAGCCTTCAAGTGACTTGTTGGGGCTCCCAAAACAGGGACTTTGACTTCTTTGACTTCATAATTTTTCCCTAGAATCACAGGAAAAGCCACCTTTCATAGCAACTGTTTCAGGTCTCTGGGAACCGCAGACTGTGCATCTCTCCTAGGAGCATAAAGCAATATACTCTGGCCTCTTCCAGTTCTGTCCAGAGAACCACCCTGTGAAGCAAGCTGGACAGGAAGAGAGCAAGAGGCCGGTGGACACCCAAGGAGCTCCACCGAGAGGGACCTTGACTGCACCAGCCTAGCAGACAGACTAGTTGTTATTTTTTGCCGTATTATTGCAGAGGGCTGAATTCCACCAGATGCAAGTTGGGGGGACTGCACATCCTTTAGCCTTTGCAGGCACAGGCTGAACATCCATGCGCATCTTCTGTGCATGCTTCATTAAACTTCCTATGGCTTTATCCTGGGTCCCTGCACGATGAAGTGGAATGGCACTGGCCACGTTGGGTGGGCAAGACAAAAACGGCTTCGTTGCCCCAGCAAGGGGGTGGAGTTTAATGCTTAATTGAAAAATAAATAAAAGCATGCAACGTCCCCCAACTGAATAGAAAATGCACTTGATTCTGTCAGATAAAACCGCTCTCTCACACACTCCCTTTCCCAGCCGAAGGAAAATAAAGGAGAGCCAGCAGGTCATTACAGCTGCAGCTGTCTAAACTAAGGGCACAATCCACCGGGAACATTATCCAGAGAGACACACAGGAACAGAGATTTGCTTCAGCGCGTTTGGTGCAACGCGAGACCCCAGCAGGAAGGACAAACAAAGGAAGTGTTACTTCACATGACACAGAGCCTACTTCTGTGGTCCAATGATGCCCAGTATGGCGAGGGCCCGAGTCTGGTAGCTCAAAAATAATTCTCCCTAACCTGCAGGCTGGGAATTCTGGGGACCCACAGTCCTGGCACATCTGAGAATGCCAACCAGAAGAGTCTTCTTTAATTTAGAAATGTAATGGAAGCTAAGGCTAGCAAGGAATGTGTAGCAATTCAGGGAGGCAACACCAGGTTTCAAATCTCCTCTCAATTTTGGATCTCGCTGAGCCAGTGTTTCAGCCCCTAACTTTTCTCACAGGGTTGTTGGGATGAAGAAGGGTTGAGGAGAGAGCATCTACATCTAACTTTGTCCTCTCTGGAGTAATGAGAAAACAAATCAACAGTCACAGAATCTAAATCTAGGGCTCCGATGTTCAAAAGTTGTTTGCAATGGTTTGTGGTCATCCAGTTTTGGGGCATTCCATGCTTTCACTGCACCCCTAAAATTAAGGTCTAATGATTTTGGATCCTGATGGCAGCACAAAAATCATCCAGCAAGGTTCAAGCAGGGAGGAACATGGAGGAAGATTTAACAGTGCATCAACACACTTATTATAATTCGAAAATATGCCTGTGCAGGGCAATAGGTTACAGCAGACAACAGCAGCAACTAATAACAACAATTACACCTTGAATTCAGCATGCAGGAGTTTAGAAATAGCCACCCTCTTTAAGCTTTCTTACAGCTAACTTGGTTTGAAACAGACAACCTGTAAGCTGCACAGCAACAGAAGAGGATCTCATGAAATGCTCGGGGACCCCTCTTGTAACCTCATAGCATCCAGTTCATTGATGTGCTAATGTGCTACAGATATTCCACCGTCAGACTAGGAAACCAGAGAGGCAGAAATTTATGAGTTGCCACCCTGTCCCTGTGGATGGGAAATAAAAGACATGGAGGGAAGGGACTCGAGAAATACCATCCACAGTCAAGAGCATATGGGTTTTTCTGCACTTTAGGAAATAAAAAGACTCCATACCTGTCCCCACCCATCTCTGGAGGGAAAAGGGGGGAAAAAACAGCTCCTATTTTTATCTGGCATGTGGTGCTCCAAAGCCAAAGAGATGAAACACTATCTAGCATTAAGCAGCATATACAGAGTTACTACCGTAGCACGAGGAGAGGGGAGGGGAAGGGAGGGGAGGGGAGGGGAGGGGAGAGGGGAGGGGAGGGGAGGGGAGGGGAGGGGAGAGGAGAGGAGAGGAGAGGAGAGGAGAGGAGAGGAGAGGAGAGGAGAGGAGAGGAGAGGAGAGGAGAGGAGAGGAGAGGAGGCTATTTTTATCTGGCATGTGGTGCTCCAAAGCTAAAGAGATGAAACACTATCTAGCATTAAGCAGCATATACAGTTACTACCGTAGCACGAGGAGAGGAGAGGAGAGGAGAGGAGGGGGGAGGGGAGGGGAGAGGAGGGGAGGGGAGGGGAGGGGAGGGCAAAACAGCTGGTCCAAGGAATATTTTAGCTGTCCAACAGACAATATGGCTCCTTGAATATTGTAATGCAGTCTATTCAAAATTCAATTCAAAGGGGGGGGGGGGGAAAGGCTTTAGCAAATCAGCAATAATATGCTTTCTCGGTCAAGAGAGCGCAAAAGTGAAATGTTATAGGAGCAAGTGTGTTTTAATACCAGGCAGTTTGGATGTGTGTTGCCTGGTTTGCTACCCACCATTTATCAAACTTGCATGTATAATTATGCTCATCTTGGTTAGTTTCAACCATGGACATCTTGGGGCCCCAAGCACCTTCTAAAAATGCACAGCACTATTTCCCATCCTTCTGAGCTGAAAACTGTAATGTACACCTTCATCCCCCTGTGCAAAAAATACTGGGGGGGGGAAGAAAAAAAACTAGTTCTACTCCTATGTGTAATGTGGTCTCGCTCACTTTGCATCATCGCTCTGAGCGCTGTGGCCCTTATTCCACAAAAATCCTCAGCCATCAAAAGTCGCCAACTCCAGCTTGAACTACACCTAGGTATTATGTCAATAACTGGAAACTCTGTACTGAAAATGCTTTCATAATCAGGATCATTGAATGTTGCTCCTAATTTGTAAATCTAAATTCAGACATGTCCAAAAGGATTGGCTATTGTAGCCCTTATTTATTTCTTTATTTCCCATATTTAGGCACACCAATATGTATGCAGAAAGAGAAAACATGAGAGAAGAGAGTGCACACCTCCAATGTTCCCTGTTGGATAAGTGAATGGACATGTACATCTAAATTAGGTAATAGTATACTTGCTCTAAACTTGGGAAAAGTTATTCCATAGCTCCCTGTCAAAATTTTAGAAGCCTCTTACCACTACAAAGCAAGAGTCACAAAGTCTTCTTTAACCAGATTTGTTGATCAGGAAAAGGAATTCAGCTACTGGATGAAAACAAATCTAGGCAACTGGATTCATTTACTTAGCACACAATTCATCTCTAGGTTCTTTAGGGCAACTGTTTCTTTATCTTCTTGATCCACCTATTGATACATTGGTGAGTGGCTACCTGTTTTCTGATAAAGGAAGAATATGCAGATGTTTTGTGTTTGCAATATTTTGCAAACCATTACCTTCTTTCTAGGCTCTGAGAATCCCATTCCATTATTTTTAGCGTTTGCTTTCTCTGGGAAGTTGGGAATAGAATGGGCCGTTCCCACTTTTTATCTTGTTATATAGGGCAGACTTGCATCAAAGAGAATCAGATTTAGTTTTTGATCAATATACTTCTTTGCTCTCTCTCAGCCTATCTTTCGGAATGTGGTTGCTGACATGCCCCTCAAAAATCAAGCCCAACAAAACTTGTATGCCTCTGATACAGCTGCAGATACTACAATTAAAAAGCACAAGAACTTAGTTTCTTTTCTGAGGATGAGCACATGTCATAGACCAGAGCTTTCCAAACTGTGTGTCGGGACACGTTAAGTGTGTCGGCTGCAGTGTCTGGGTGTGTCGCGGCTGCTACTGCCTCCGAGCCCTGCCAGGATTCCGCACAGGTCCTAGTGCCTGCCTTGTGCCTCGCTGCCTCCAAACCTGCTGTGATTCCGCGCAGGTCCTAGTGCCTGCCTTGTGCCTTGCTGCCTCCAAACCTGCCTGCCAGGATTCCACGCAGGTCCTAGTGCCTGCCTTGTGCCTGGCTGCCTCCAAACCTGCTGTGATTCCGCGCAGGTCCTAGTGCCTGCCTTGTGCCTGGCTGCCTCCAAACCTGCTGTGATTCCGCGCAGGTCCTAGTGCCTGCCTTGTGCCCTGCTGTAAGAGAGTGTCGCGAAATGATGCATGTCTAAAAAGTGTGTCACCAACATGAAAAGTTTGGAAAGCTCTGTCATAGACAAAGGTCTTCTTTCCTTGTTTTAATTATGTACCATCTCTAAAGCTATGCATCCACATTTAAGGGGTTGTAAGTTTAAAGCTTGTTAAAAAAGTAGGCAAGGTAGCTGATTGGTTCTGGGAGTCAGAACTGAAACAGAATAAATTAAAGAGGAACAATGTCGACGTTTTTGAGAGAGATTTTGCCCTGAAACATACTGAGCCACAAAGACCAGGTGAAAATGGCTGTTAACTTCACGCCAAAGCAGAAGAGCAACTTCCAACACCACACTGTAACTTCCATACACTCTAATGAATTTCTAAGGGACTGCACTGAAAGAGATGGTCCACCCTCTGTTTTGGAGTTATCACCTACAATTTTGCCCTGATCCCAAACTGCAGGGTCAACTAAACTTCAGCGTCCCTGCGGAAGTCATTAGTTATATTATATTAGCTGCAGTTGCAACATTATCAACCTGAATACATAACTTATTGATTTGCTCCCACATGAAGATCCCTAAATGCTTCAGAACAAAGGAAGAGGACTCTTGACTCGCCAAGCAAAGTCAACAACTATGCATTCGTATCACAGAGGAAAGTATCACAAATTCAGACCAGCCCCAT